>OY744604.1:93320634-93363681 GCA_963556255.1 Allolobophora icterica
ATTCACCAGCATATGTGGTTTAATAGTCTACATATTATTGAGAATAGTATAAAAATTTGCAAAGCGACAAAAACGTCTTCATTTTGTACAACAGATCAGTTGCCCAACCAACTCGAGTTTTCCGGCATACAAAATTTTTAGCACTGGTCAACTTCAGCCCATATCGATTCCGTGGTGTAACCAAGGTCTAGTCACCTTTCGCACCGACTACAGTGCCGTCTACAGTGGATTCAGCTTTGAATACTATGTCAGTGAAGGAGGTATGTGTTTCCAGTAGTGCTTCGAACGATGACCGATTTCCGCTCTGCTTGTTATTCCTTTCATACACAGATAGAGATAATTGCAGTGGTTGTAAGATAGAGTGAAAGGACTTGTCGACTAAGGTTGGAGCCAAGGATGGCATGTAGTCGGAGAAATTGCACCGTTAATAGCACTGAACAAGATCGCTATTATGAACTCCATATTTCTTCAGCGCCCAAGAAGAGCTGAGGTTTGGCAACCAGTTCATTCACAGATATTCAATCAAAGCAATATCAGCAAGGCATGTGTAGGCAGGTTCCGTTCCGAGCCATTATACAAAACAAGGCTACGCTGACACGTAGGGCGTAGGCAGACTGCTGTGATGGATAGGGATTGATGACAGACGGTATCTGGTGTTTTACAGGTAGACATAGGGCCTACTGACTAGACGCAGTAGATATGATTGACTATTACATGTAAATGGCTTTTTTAGTTCAATGCTTAAGTTTAGGATTTTGAGGATTAAGAACTCGGTTTATATAAATGTAACCATTATTTTATAAACATAACACAGGTGATCTCTAATTCAGTCTAGAGAGCTAAGTTCTTCTTTAACGCCATCTGTTTCCGAAAGTGCACATAAATCTTGCGTATAGTTATAAACGTTTTCTCCATTTTACTGTACTATTGCGCAAATCTGGTGATCGAATGCAGGCTGTGGAAATACGCTATACAATGATAACTATGAAAACTACGGATATGTGACCTCTCCCAATTATCCGAGTTACTACGGATACAATCAGGACTGCTCCAACATCATCTGGAATCCATATCTAGACTCGATCAGACTCTACTTTGAGTATTTCAACCTACAAAGCAACTGCAGTTGCGACTGGCTGGAGGTATTTATAAGCTTAATACATAATATAGGGCTTATAGGCTAGGCTATGTATATAAGTATTTAAAGCCGTCTCACACAGCAGATTCAGACTTATAAGCCTACTGAGTCCCACAATATAGAAGTCTCAAAATAACGTCTTTTTTAAAGAAAGTCATTTAATGGCTACAAATAATCAGCCCTTCATCAGCATTAAATTTTGTTCTCAGATAACACGCCGGTTGTAACGATGTCTTTGTATAAATACGCATTTGTCGTATTGTTTGTGAATTGAGTTGTGTTGATTTCGTATTTTCAGAAAAGTAGTTATGTGATTTAATTAAGTTGTAATTAATTACAAGCTAGTAAGAAACCAGCATAATAAGGTACAGTAAACTAATAGATAGGATTTGGGTAGACTGTTCAATGCAAAACAGGGAACCATACTGTGGAAATTCAATATTTACGGTAGGCTTGGTTAAGTTCGTGCAACCCTGGCGAATTCTTTAGAAAAGTTAGTTGCTGAACTGTTGAAAACTGCGAAATTCGTTAGAGAAGTTCATCTTGAGAAGACGCCTTGAAGTGCTACGCAGTCAAGGCGAAAGAATTCAGAAGGCTAAAGCACATCTGAAGAGGAGAGATTAGTTAGGCTATAGGGTAAATCTAAAACTAGAAAAGATGCTGGTCTGAGTAAGGATTAATCTAATAGACTAGCTACTAGTTGGCCCAACTAACTGATTTCAATTTGATTCTACATTTTGATGTGTACAAGTGGTGCTTAAGTGTTAATATTATCTGATTTTCTATAATTATTACTCTTAACTTTTAATAAATTTGAATAATTTGAATAATGGAGTGCCATTTGATGGCCAATCCATCTAGACTCTAGACAATGACAATGTTGAGAATAGGGGCAAAACTAAAGTAACGGAATAAGGTTCAATGCAGGATAGTTACGTCACCTCTCAGACTTCCTTCCATATCTCGTACAATGTAGGCATTGTAGTGCATGACTATTTAGCAATTTGGTGAATTGGTTGTAATTTAGCTGATTTATGGTTGGTTTTGATGTTGTATTTTTTCCTTCGTTTTTTTGGTTGGTTTGCTGCCGTTTGTGGCGAAATAAAGGTGTTCATTACCAAAATTTCATTTTATATCTACAAGATTCAACTTAAGTTAAACATGGAGTTCAACATACCAGTGCATATTTTAAGGAATTTTGACTACTGGGACAAAATCAGCCATGGGTCTGGTCGAAGAACTTTTTTTAGGAATAAATTTCCAAAAACTTTCAAACTTTTAGACTTTTTCTTCGAATTCATCTCCAAAAAAAGTTGATGACCTTTTTTTTTTAGTCATCACCTTTTTTTTACAACTTTTCGGGTCTCCCAACCAATAATAAGGGGTCATTGAACAACAATGTCATACCTTTCTCATTTTACTACTGGGACAAATCTATCTTACAATTCTTCCAACATTTGTCCCACTAGTTACACTTTCTACATGCATTGCCTGGGACAAATCACCCTGACTACTGGGACAAATCCTAACACTACTGGGACATTTGTCCCACTAGTTATACAGTTAAAATATGCCCTGCAACATACTACAGTTGGAAGCATAATAAATACAAAAACAAAATTTAAAAAAAAAATAAAAAAATTGAAATGATATGATCGATGATAATTCGACAAGAATGTGACCACTGAGTTCCTATCACAGAGGCTATGAGGACTGTCTCATCATAATGTTCGCAAGCGTGAAGTATGATCCTCAGGCGGCAGTAGATGCAGCAAGGAATACAGTGAATAGGGTTTGTGTGTATCGTTATAATTACAAAGCACTTATGTAGCTGCCTCCTGGCACCCCTCCCAAAAAACGTTTCAAACACAGGAAATCTAACTCATCTGAAGATCTGCGGCTTAAAGTAACTAGAAAATGTGTTTTGAGCTGATTTGAAACAGAGCATTATATTTGAAAAAAATTCTTCCAAGAGTCCGATGCTAGCGGAAACCAGCTTAGCTCGTCTTATAATGATGTGTGAAGGCGAGGAACCTTTATCGCACCCCATATTACGTGATAACTTCTGACAATTGAAGACTATGGGCTATAACAGTTGCATCTTTTTGCTTATTTTTGTTCTAGATAAGTTGTCTAGACAACAAGGAGTTTGGCCCGTATAGATATTGTGGAAACTCTACTGGTACCAACCTGGACATCAAATTCAGATGCAGTCTACTGCTTCTGTGGTTCCACAGCGATGATTCTAACAACTATCAAGGATTCAATATCGATTACAACATCTACTATGATAACAGTCGGTGAAAACGTTATTTTAATTAAAAACTGCAGTGCGTTGTGACGTCACAAAAGCACAGTAGCGCCACCTAAGTCTCAAAAACAAAGTGTGACCGTACGTTACTTACCGGAATAACGTACGTGTATCGTACGTACGTTATCGAAAATAATAACGCACCGTACGCGTACGTTAAAAATGCCACAAGTTTATCTGATCATCACAAAGAACCTCAGTAGCCTATAACTATAGTCTTATAACGTAAGCGTACCGTAAGCGTAGGCTACGTCAAAAAATGATCAGTTTAGCTATACAGTAGACCTATTAGTCTCCGTACGAAGGCCTAGTTATTTGTGACCTCGGCCGAGAGAAGGGACCACTTGTCGATTTCTAGATTAGCCGGAAAACCCGTTTTTACGCTAAACCATTATATTGATTTTTGGGTCTAATTAATCAATCTGTAGCTCCGAGTCACAGTACTACAACTAATCTTATGCTACTTGATGCGTTAAGGCTAGATTTAAGCATTAATGCATTGGTTACAGACACATTTATTTTTTTATGCGATTTCCCGCCAAATGATATTTTATATTTTTGTGAAAAAGTGCATAAATTATGGACCAAACGCTCTGAAATTTTTTCCTCATTTTACCTAAGGTGTAAGCTTGTGGAAACTGCCAATAAGTCCATTTGCGACAAGTGGTCCCTTCTCTCGGCCGAGGTCACATTTACGAACGGTACCGAAATTCAGTATTACTTATAAAATGGCCACTATAAAGTGTGCGTAAAATCTTAATTATTTTCATATTATGCATTAGACTGAATATTAGCAATTTGGAATTTAAAAGTTTGAAAGTTGAGATCATTGAACTGATGTAGGCCTGTAGGGCCTAATGGTTAAAATTGTTTACGACCGTCAATCACCAACAATTATTATTGACTTTTCTTACGCATAATGTTATGTATTTTATTTTCGTCATGAACTGATGTGAACGTACGGTAACGCACGGCATATTAACGTACTCGTACCGTACGTACGTTATAGGTAAAAATAACGTACGTACCGCACGTACGGTCGCATCTTGCTTAAAAGCACTGTATTATACTTATATAATATCTACAGTGGTGTGCAAACAGTTTGGAATCACCAACAAATTTTGTATTTCTTCAATCTCTAGAGCTGGTTTCATTATTCAGCCTTAGAGATAAATAATTATTGCATACAGTGTTACAGGGAATGCAGGACAATCAACATATGCAGATGGATGAATTTTAATTTCACATTGGTTGTGGTAGGAATACATGTACACAGTGTTCTTTTCTCTAGAAAAAAGGTTCCGGAACTGAACAATAGGTTCCGGAACTGAACAATTATAGACGGCTAAAATCCAGAGAAAAACTAGATTGGGAGTTGAAATGGATTTCAATTGACACTGAAAACAGTTCACAACACTTAAATTAAATTAAAATAAATAACGTTTTGTTTTTATTATAAAAATAAATAGATTATTTTTAGCAGCTGAAAAAAGGTGCCGGAACGCCCTTCCGACGCTTTTGGGCTGGAAAAAGCACTGCAGTACATGAATCTTACCCTACAAATGAAGAATTGTGCGTCAAAGACGAAGTAAGATTAACCAATCACCGTTCGAGCTGGCAGATTGCCAGAATAAAAGACTGCAGTAACAGAGCCGTCGTCAAGATCCAACAGAGGAGTAAAGAATCGGTGGTCGACAGGGTTCAGCCCGATCATCCAGGCTCGTCGACGTCGCTCCAGCACCGCACACTTCGCTGAATATCTTTGGCCAAACGCAAGCTGTCTTCGCCTGATCTGCTGAGTGAGTGGTGGGATAGGTGCAACGTTGTTGCCAGTTCATGAACAGTGCGTCGCCGGTGCCTGCAGTTCGGTGTGAGAGGTTGCATTGCACTCAGGAATCCGCTGATAACCGACGTCCAGAAGTGTAGCCGAATCCTGTGGGCACGCCGGTACTCCAGTTTGTGAGATCAATCAATCAATCTACTAAGCATTTATATAGCGCCCCTTCAAGGCAACTATTCAGAGGCGCTCCCAAACCCAAGCCCAGCGAAAGATAGCATTCTTTAGGGCAGAGAAGACAACGGTGGCCGAGTCTCGAAGAAGAGACCGCAGACCTAGAGGAAGTCCATTCGAAATTGTGGTTCCAACCACGGAGAAAGAGCGCTGCTGCATAGTAGCCGTGCGTGCGAACAGAGCAGAGAGGTCACCACGGGTGGCAGAGCAGAGAGGTCACCACGGGTGGCAGAGCGAAGAGACCGGTGACCAGATGGAACAGAGGCACAAAAACAGAGCTCGCGCAGATAGAATGGAGCACGGCCAAGCTGACATTGCCAGACAATGGAGACAACCCAGTAGACAATGCGTTGCGAGACTGGAAACCAGTGGAGGATTTCGCATGTATTCAGAGACATGGCCGAATTTAGGAATGAGCCCGACTAAGCGCGCAGCGGAACGCAGTACGCGTTCGAGGCAGTTCAGTCGAGTGAGGGGAAGACCAATATAGAGGGAGCAGCAATCGTCAAGCCGACAGGCATTGAACACATTGACGACTGTACCAGCAGGTTGGGGGGAAAGAGAGCGGGAAACCAGGCGAAACTGTTGCAGCTGAGAGAGAGATATATGAGGAGAGAGGGTAAGTTCTGAATCCAAGGTGAAGCCAAGATCTCTGACGGAGGTAGAAAAGACAATATGGGGAACTCAGAGGTAAGACTAGCGCAACTGATCTCAGCCAGCTGCCTGGGGGGGGGGGGTGCCCAGCTACATGTATTGAGTCTTAGAGGGATACAAGCGAAGGCGGTTGGAAGACATCCAGACAGTCAGGGAGGCGCACATGAGGAGGACTGCAGCAGCGGCGTCAGAGGGAACGCAGTGGGTGTAAGCCTGGAGATGTGGAAGAAATACTGCTCAACGATGAAGGCACCTTCTGCCTGTTTGGCAACCAAGCTCACAGGCCTCGCACATTATGTGAGGAGGTTTCACGGAGAAGAATTCAAGCTGGAGTGCCTGAACCTGGTCTTGGGCTTGATGGCTTCCAGTGGCATATTGTCGATTGAACGGACAACTCGAGCAAGTACATCGGCAAACTGCAGAAGTGCATGGTGCAATCAGTGCAGTCGTGTTAATTAAAATAAAAAAGTTACAAAATGGTAACCAAACAATAAGAAAACATTCATCATATCTTGAATATATTTACACGTACAATATTTACCTCAATGCTTCGTAAATGTAATTGTAATTGTAATACAGAACAATGCATCAAAGAGTTGCAAAAAACGGCAAGTAATTTCAAAATTTTGCACACCAAAGTAAATGATAATTTGAGCAGATGGATTTTATGACTTTATTGTAAAACTATTTTGTATTTTAAAAGTCTATCTCTCCCTCTCTCTCTCTCCCTCTTTCTCTCTCTCTCCCTCTCTGTCTCTCTCTGTCTGTCTCTCTGTCTGTCTGTCTGTCTGTCTGTCTCTGTCTCTGTCTCTGTCTCTGTCTCTGTCTCTGTCTCTGTCTCTGTCTCTGTCTCTGTCTCTCTCTCTCTCTCTCTCTCTCTCTCTCTCTCTCTCTCTCTCTCTCTCTCTCTCTCTCTCTCTCTCTCTCTCTCTCTCTCTGTGCGTGTGTGCATGTGGCGTGGCCAATATGGCCGTAAGTTTCTTTGTCGTTCCACTTTTCATCCCGTCTTCATAGTTTAGTCATCCTGCAAAAACGTGCCATACGATTTGTGGCTGGGGTTTCATATGGACACCACACAGAACACCTTTTCTCAAAATTCCACATGCTAAAGGTTGATCAGATAAGGTCTTACCAGACTGGCCAATTTATGTTTTGCTATACACACGGCCTGCTCCCATCTGTGTTTAACGATTTTTTCTGCCTTACCTCTAATATTCACTCCCATTTTACAAGAAACCGGAATTCTTACCATAGAAATTTTGCCCATACCAATACGATGCTATTCTCTATTAGATTTACTGGAGTCTTATTATGGAATCGGATCCCTCAATTAATTCGAGATTTATCAAATCTGTTGATTTTTAAGAAAAGCCTGCGCCACTTGCTCATAGAAGGAAATTTATAAGGTTCACATCGCGGGTACGATTGCTGCAGCTGAAGTTTAGTTAAGATATTATGGTTTTCTCCTTTGTTTCATTTTTGTCATTTTTGTCATTGGATTTCTTTCGTTCTTCTTCTTAATTGATGCATTATGTGCATTTCATTGAATATTATTGTCCTGCTACCATCCCTTCTTGTTGCTGTTCCTTCGATTGCCTATCCTTCCTCGTTACAGTTCGCTTTATAGCCTATCATTCTATCCTCCGTCATTCTAACTACACTTAGTAATTAGGAGTCCCTACAAGCGGGATCTTTGATCCCTTCTGGGTCCCCTCTGTAACCAACTAGTTATGAAAAATACATTATTCATTGATGCTGTTACTCTTCTGTTTATTTTATTGGTTGCAGGAATAAATTTTATTTTTATTTTTTTTTATTCATCAATTAGTTGGTCACATGTGGATATTGCTCGATAGTCTTCGCTTGATCTGACTTCTTATGTTAACTAGTACGCATTCGTGGAGTTTAAATCTATTCTCAGTTGCTTTGGACTGTTTTACAAGGTGTTTGGATGCTTGTTTCTGTGCCGTTGGACTCTGGCGTTGTGGGGGTTTTCGTATTGTTACCTATGCAGTGTTCAAACTCCAATTGGAAACGCTAAGAGGGTCTTGGCCTGGTACTGGACTTTCTACTGTGGGACCGCTATGGTATCCGGCTTCGAGGAATGTCTACCCCTAGGGCACTCAGCTAGAATGAGTTCACTGACTTACACCGTTGATGATAAGATCAGACACCACGAGGACTACCCACCCTCGTATTCTCCTTCTTCTTCTCTTTCTTTTTTTCTTCTTCTTCTCCTTCCCCTCCTTTTCTTATTCTTATTCTCCCACTCCTTCCCATTTTTTGCATCTTCTTTAGGCTATTTCCCAAAATGATGATCACCTTGTCACCTTGTGCTGTCGATTCGTTGAATCCTAGCGACTGTCATGGTCAACCTTCTCCATGTGCTCCGATTTCTCGTTGCCTCTCTCAGCTCCGAGATGTTCATCTTCAATGCCTCCTGTATCTCGTCCATCCATCTCCTCCTTGGTCGTCCTCTCCTCCTTCTGCCCTCCCCACACGCCAACATCATCTCCTTTTCCAGCCCATCTGCACGCATCACGTGTCCAAAGTATGACATCTTCTGCCTGGACGCTCTCTGCCCCAACGTCAAACTCCCTCTCCAGTGTCCTATTTCTTCCAGGATATCCTCGTTAGTTCTCTTCTCAGTCCAAGAAACCCTCAACATTTTCCTCCAGATCCACATTTCACATGCCTCAATTTTCTTCTCCAATGCCTTGGTTTTTGTCCATGTTTCGCATCCGTAAAGCACCACTGGTAAGATCATTGCTTTAACAATTCTTGTCTTCGTTCCCAAACTCACTGATTTGTCCTTCCATATTTTTTCCAGTCCCTGCGTTGCCGTCTTCCCCAATGTAATTCTCCGTCGTATTTCTCGTTCGCATCCACCTTCACTCTCCATCATGGCCCCCAAGAAACAGAAGCTTGATACCACCTCTATCTCCTCTCCATCTACCTCAAAATAACTCCATTTCTCAGTGGTCATTATCTTCGTCTTTTTTATATTAAAGTACATTCCTGCTTTCTCGCTAGCACATTTTAGCCTTCTGATGTTATCCTTCAGTTTCTCCTTTTTTTCCGCCAGCAGTGTTGTGTCGTCCGCATACCTTAAATTGTTCACTATCCTTCCAGCTATCCTCACACCCTCCGCCTCATCATCAAAACCTGCCTCCCTCATTATCCTTTCTGCATATAGAATGAATAGGTATGGTGATAGTATACATCCCTGTCTGACCCCTTTCTTTATTCGAAAACTTGAAGTGTCGCCATGTTCTGTCCTGACCACCGCCACCTGATTGCCATACAGGTTCTTGAGGAGAGTTATCAGATGCATGGGTAATTGGGTATGCCCATTTCACTCAGTGTTTTCCACAGCAGAGCATGATCAACGCAGTCGAATGCCTTGCTGTAATCTATAAAACAAAGATGTACCTATACCTATAAATGATGATACGTTTCCCCAAACATATTGCTGCCTTTATCTGAACGGATTTCAACCACAGTCAGCACCCACTCTCTGTCTATTATTCTCTAACACAGACTGTTGATCCTGAAATAGTGCTTCGCAATTCAGTCTCATCTTCTTCAAGCAATACATCATCCCCACTTTTGGCTAATTTGATTGAAAAAGTTCCGAGGCACCAGTATCAGGGTACACGATGTTGCTCAGCTGCTGGTGTTACTGCTGCTGCAACCAATGTCTGTTAGGTTTCATGAAATATTGCAGGCTGTTGTTACTTCAAGTGCTGTAATGGAAAACTACTTCTTAATTTGTTTTTGCACTATAATGTTCATACAGTTTATTCGAGATGTTGAGATCTAAGTTATTTTACATAATATCTGGTGTTGTTGTTGTTAAAGATATCATGTCATTGATTGGTTTATTCGAGACGTTGAGTTGTAAGTTATCTTACATAATATCTGATGGTGTAGTTAAAGATACCATGTTATTGAATGGTTCTGCTGCCACAGGCTGCGGTTCCGAATACTACTACGGTCCGTCCGGAGTTATCAGTTCTCCCAACTACCCTGACAATTACGACAACAATGTCTACTGTAGCTACTATATTTACGCGTGGGATTCGATTTCTTCGGTCATTTTCAACTCGTTCCATATTCAAGACGGTTTTGATTTCCTGACAGTTGGTATTTGACAATTTTTTTATTGGTTAATTTATATATCGGCTTTAACATGAAGCTATTTTGGGTGCTTTATGGTCGCTACTCTTGTTATCTGCATTGTCAAACCATTCGAGCGATAAATGAATCCATAATGTGATGCAATCTCAATGATGGAAGACTTGTTAATTCCAACGGTAAAGTTTTCCAAACGACGAGCCATAAGTTCCAAAGCCAAATTGTCTGATCTTGGTGTATACTAGATAAATGATATTTATTAAAGGAACGTGTCTCATGGTCATGTACTTCAAGATTCTTCCTAAACCATAGATCAAACCTTTTTGGTAGTACATGCATGTGGACCCTATATATAAGCAACCAATACCTGTAGCTTAGTAGAGTGATAATAGCGCTTTCAGATCGGGCTCAATAGAAGTCCTTCAATACAAAAGACCCTCTCTACGGAAGCCTTTAACGCAGGCTCAATAAAAGCCTGTTGATATAAAAGACTGGCTCTGAAGAAGCCTGACGCTATGGAAGTCCAGGACTTTTAGCACAATTACCTATCAAAAGGAGTGGCAGATTTTGAACGCAGGCTCAATAGAAGTCCTTTAATACAAAAAGACCCTCTCTACGGAAGCCTTTTTACGCAGGCTGTATACAATCCCATTGATATAAAGGAAGCCTGGACAAAGGCTTTGGGAACACCGATTCCAAGCCTTCTCGTAAACAACTAAATCTTATAAACAGATCGGTTAACAAGCAGTGCCTTCGAATATCATTGCTTAGAACTCCCCCAGCCCTAAGTCTACCAAAGAAGTAATGGCGGCTTTTTAAAATGATATAGGTTTTCAATGGTTCGTGAATTTAATTTAAATAAATGAATAGGTTGTGATATACATAAAACATAATGTTAGGGTTAAATTTTTGCAAGTGGTTAGTTATAGGTTAAAGTTCCAGAGTTTCCCAAACTGTGGGTCGCGACCCAAAAGTGGGTCGCGAAGCTCTGTCAAGTGGGTCGCCAAATTTTTTCGAGACATTTATTTTTTGCAGCAACAATATTTGGCTATGATTGGGCTATAACTAGCTGGATTGCAATAAATTGTAAACTGTTTTTACCTAAGTTTCCTTTTAATGCTTTAAATTTCTAAGCGCTGTACGTAAATCCGTATATTTCGATACCAATTTACGAAGCAAATTTTAGTACGCAATGCTTAATTTTACACAGTGGGCTTCGAGACTGCCAAGGTATTCACAAGTGGGTCGCGACCCAGAAAAGTTTGGGAACCACTGGGTTAAACAACCCTCTGCTGTCGCAGATGCATTGAGGAGTACTGTTTCAAACATTTAGCACAACTGCGAAACGGTTGCGGGACAAAACCATGCGCTAAATGTGGGAGGGGTATTAAAACACGCGTAGGTGAATGCACGAAGTGTGGTTATTTCGCTAAATATTTCAGAGCTCGAAGAGGTGGGTTAATTCGTGAATTTAATAAAGAATGGAAACGTCTATCATCTATATCATTTGACCACAAAAAAGATTTTCTATTTAAAGAAAAGATAAAGTTATTGTTTTGAGATAAATGAATCCCCTAGATATTACGATGGATAAAAACATTAAGCATTTGCTGAATGAGTTTACCGGGCCACCAGCTCTTCGGCCTGTTCTACAGAATATCTTAGACGAACCTATCCCAGATGCAGTCAAAACTACAGACACTGCTTCCAAGGCCAATTCCTCCAGTGCGCAAGCATAGAGGGACAAAACGTAAGGCCTTTCTGGCAGAATTTGACCCACTCCTAATTAAGAAGGATAGACGTGGGCCACCACCATTTCTAGTGCACAGAGAGCTCGCCAATCAGCTTCTGAGAGACTTCCGTGCCGAAGTACCGCTTAATCACAGGCTGGAAGGAGATGCGTTAGCTTTCTTGAGTGCAATGGAGCACAACATTGAGTCGGAGCTAAACGAAGAGCTCTTAAAAAATGGCGGTCTAAAATACTGGCAAGTGTTGACTGTTGATTTGGGAAAGTAGGCACCAACTGTCGATAATGTGTATGATGGCAACGCGGCTCCTGGTACTATTACCAACACGGCCTACTTTCGAAGCAAAGCAGTAATAATTACGAATGTGGGTAAAATCCAAGGGGCTATACGGAAGGCCAAGGCCGAAGTGCCCAAACTCCTCGAGGAGCATACCAATGAAGGAGCAGGTTGGAAGGTGAAGCGGGTCGTAGCGCTAGACCTCGGTGTTGCAAGATATAAACCTTTCAGAGGTAATAGCTACTTTCCCACACCGAAGTACATACCTCCACGCACAGTCATAAACGTGCAAAACAAAGACAACCGCTGCTTCGAGTGTGCCATACTAAGCGCAATGTACCCAGCAGATCAAAATCCGAATCGCCACTATAAGTATCAGGCCCACCTGCAGGAGCTAAACTTTGACGGTATAGTATTTCCAAAAAAGATTACAGATATCGACAAGTTTGAGCGTCAAAACCCAACTATATGCGTTTCAATCTTCGGGTGGGATAAAGCTTTGTATCCAATTCACATATCAAACCGGGCCAGTGTCCTCAATGTTGACCTTCTACTCCTGGCCGACGACGCAAATGAAAATTTTCATTATGTCTGGATCAAGGATATAGCCCGCAAGCTTTATAAAAACAGCAAATTTCAAGGACGAAAACATCCATGTCGTCGCTGTCTACACATATTCTGTAGACAAGACTTGCTTGATGCCCATATCAAAGATTGTCAGGGCATCAGTAAGAAACCTCAGCGGATTGAGATGCCAAAAGAGGATGAAAATATCCTCAAATTCCAGAACCATCGCAAACAGATGCGAGTTCCTTACATCATCTATGCCGACTTTGAGGCTCTAAACACTCCATTTATGGGTGCAGCCATGAACCCCAGCGAGAGCAACACCAGACAGATAGCTGAACAGAAACCATGTAGTTTTTGTTATATAGTAGTTCGATGCGACAGCCGCACGAAGAAATCAGTCTAACACCGGGGAGAGAACGCCGTGGAAGAATTCCTACTACGAATACAAGGCGAGCTGGCCTCTATCAAACAAAGGATGGCCACCCCAGCTAAGATAGTTATGTCAGCGGCCGATCGCCAATCCTTCCGCGAGGCTATCGAATGTCACATCTGCGGAGGAGCGCTCGAAGCGGATAGAGTTCGTGACCACTGCCACATCACCGGTAAGTACCGAGGTGCTGCTTACAACGCTTGCAACCTCAAACTTCGAATATATCCAGATAAGTGTAAGGTACCTGTGGTTTTTCACAATCTACGACGTTACGACAGCCACCTCATAATGCAAGCGATAGGTAGCTGTGAGGCCGCACAGGATGAGGAAATTGAAATTAACTGTATTCCAAACAATATGGAGAAATATATGACATTTAACATTGGACAACTGCAGTTTTCTCGATAGTCTCCAGTTTCTAAACAGCTCGTTGGATAAATATTCAGGAAACCTGTCGCTACAGGATCTGAAAGTCACAACGGCGTATATAAACGAAAATTTCGTTCATAATGAAATGTTAAAATTGTATATTTTGAGACGAAAGGGTGTTTATTGTTATGAATACATCCATGATTATCACCGCTTCGAAGAAGAACAACTTCCACCCAAAGAAGCGTTCTTCAGCAAGCTCACCCGAGAGAACATTTTCGACGAGGATTATCAACACGCCCAACGAGTGTGGAATGAATTCGACTGTAAGACTCTGGGCGACTATCACGACTTATATCTCCGTACGGAGGTATTTCTACTAGCCGATGTATTCGAGACCTTCAGATACACATCGATGAAACACTACAGTCTGGATCCGGCAAATTACTTCGGCCTGCCAGGAATGGTGTGGGACGCTTTGTTGAAAAAGACAAAAATTAAGCTCCAATTTTTCACCGATATAGACATGCACTTGTTCGAAGAGAGAGGTCTCAGAGGTGGAATCTCGATGGTATCTAAACGCTTCGCAAAGGCCAACAACCCGCAAAGCCTAGATCATGAAACCACAAAACCAAAAAACTGGATCATGTACCTCGACGCGAATAATCTTTACGGTTGGGCGATGCAACAGCCGCTGCCAGTTGGATGATTCAGCTGGGAAAGTTCAACTCTTGATGAATGTTGGAAACTCCAGACGACGCGCCTGAAGGCTTCCTACTCGAAGACGATCTTGAGTACCGGGAGCACCTCCACAATGCTCATAACGACTATCCCCTAGCACCGGAGACCCTGACAGTCCAAGAGGCGTGGTTGAGCGACTATCAGAATGTGCTTACGAACGAGTTGGGAGGCAAGTGCACAAAGCATGTGAAATTAGTACCAAGCCTACGACCTAAGGAGCGGTATGTAGTTTATTATCGAAATCTCAAACTCTACCACTCTTTGGGCCTTCGAGTTTCTAAGATCCATCGTGCCATTAAATTCAGTCAAGAAGCCTGGATGCCTCCATACATCGAGATGAACACGAAATTGAGGGCGAAGGCAACGTCGGAATTTGAAAAGGACCTCTTCAAGCTGGCTAATAATGCGGTCTTTGGCAAGACCATGGAAACTCTTAGAAAAAGAATCAGAGTTGACCTGGTACCGACCACCTCGAAAGTTGACAAACTTCGTAAACTAATTGCCGACCCGGCCTATACTGTATATCACACAAAATCTTCAACGACCAACTTGCCGCGATTCACAGTTTGAAAAACAAGCTCAAGTTAAACAGACCTGTATATGTCGGCTATGCTGTCCTCGACCTGTCCAAACATTTGATGTACGACTTCTGGTACAACGATGTGAAAACGAGTACGGAGAATAAGCCCAGTTGCTAAATACAGAAATTGACAGTCTGTTATTCCAGGTGGAGACTCCGAACACCTACAGTGATATGTGGAACAAAAGACACCTCTACGACCTCTCCCAGTTTCCTAAAGACAGCCCATACTACGACGCCGAGAACAAGAAAGTCGTGGGCAAGTTCAAGGACGAATGTAATGGAGTTGCCATCGCGGAATTTGTAGGAGTTCGCCCGAAGATGTACTCGATCTTAAAATCCGGCGGTTGAGAGATCACGAAAGCAATAGGCGTTCAGAGAGCGGTCGTGAAGAAGGATCTGCACCACGAGCTATACAAGGAATGTCTTTTCGAACGAGAAGAGATGCGACACACACAAGTCATGATTCGAAGCCACGACCACCAGATGGGAGTGTACGAGCAGAATAAGATCAGCCTTTTTCCCTTAGACACAAAAAAGTGGATATCTCCGGACGGGATTACAACGCTGGCTTACGGGCATTACAAACTCGATGAGTTCGTCAACGGTTGAGTATTCTGTCGGGGGGTAGCACAGTACCCATAGGAACTAAAAGCAGCTCCTCGCGTACAAAACCGCGGCCAGTTCCATCACCAAGATGGTACAAAGCCGGCTGACCTACCCGCCGAACAACATCCAAAATAGTGTGGATGGTGAGCGACCAGTTTGGGTCGGTGGCACGTTTGCTACCACCCTCGAGCTCGCCGGGAGCGTACAAATACCGAACTAGAACGTTATGGCCAAGAATGGGTTCATCCAGGCCTACGACACGACAGGCGGGAAGAGATGGCTTCTGTACCGCCTTAGCAGCCTCAATAGCCTCAGCCGGCTTTTTCTCGAGCAAACGCATCGGCTCATCGTTTAGTGCAGCTACAACTTCGGGCAATCGTCGAACCCATTCAACCGACCTCTCGGATGATCCCCTTGCAGCCAGGAGCAATTCCTGAGCGTATTAAGCACCGAAGAGTCGCTCGGCCAGAGTCCGGTTAAAGCGTTCAACGATGCCTTGTTGGCGATGATTTCCGGCCTGTCCGCGTGTTACAAGAACATCGTGTTTCACCAACAACGGCGTATAAACACCCATAAATTCGCGGCCAGGGTCGACTTGGAGGAGTCGAGGCCAAGTTAGTGGGCCCCTCTTACAGATCCGGTTTAAAGCAGCGGCGACTTCAGCCGCACTTTTATCAGTCAACGGTTCAGCTTCTTTGTATCATGAAGCAACATCGACAACAGTGAGAGCGTATTTAGAAGTCTTGCGACCTACATTATCGTGAGGTAAAACAGGAGAGCGGCTTGGTGTATGGCGTTTTGGCGATTTTCCTCGAACTTTGGACGCGGTATGCGGCGGGGAACGGGTAGATAAAATCTGCCACACAGCTTGCTTCTGTAGCCAATCACGAGCCTCCGCCTCGGAAACTTTGGCGGCTGAGGCTAGTTTTTTCACCGCGCCATTTCCTCGCCAGTAACCCCTAGGGCTGTAATAGACGGCTGAAAGGTGCTTAGACATTTCAGTAAAACTATATATTAGAAACAGGTAAACACAAACACAAATGAGTTTCATTTGGGTTTACGTTCATTTGCATTTTCGCCTTCCGACACCCATCCTCAGCCTGGACTTCGCTGACATAATGGCCGATACGAGCCGGGCGTCTTTCTTCTCATAATCTGGAGTTTCATCGGTGAGTGCTATTTTCGACGCGGCTGCAGCGAGACTATCATCTGCGTGGTTACGCCCTGGTGTAGCTTTATGAACTGCGTAGGCTACATCATGGTAGAGGCACGCACGGTCGAGCTGATTAACACCGTTATAACGCTGTTACAGCCGTTTATCGAGTTTGTGAATGGCCCACAGTAAGAGTATCTCCCCGTGTTCTGAAAAGAACCTGCCGGATGATCCTCCGAAGACATACCGGATGGAAGGCTCATTTGCATCTCAGGCAGAGGAAGAGCGTTGAGGGCGCTATTCAGCAACGAACCTCCATAAGTCTTGCGAGCTTCCGACCGCAAAATTTGGCTCTTCTTTGCACCACAGACGGGACAGGTTCCCTTCTTGGCTGGCCGACCGTTTCGTAACTTGACGATTGTTTCATTTAAAGTCCCAGTATGTTTCTTACATCGCAGGCAATACATTGTTTTGGTTGAATACAATCACAAGTCGTTGTCTCTATATGAAATAACAAATTTCGATCTCGAAGCCGACGATGGGAAAAAACACCACCATTGGTTGCTGCCATCAAGCATACGGTGTATCATCTGCGGGCCTAGCGAATGTGGGAAAACAAACCTACTGCTTAACTTTCTGTTGAAGAAGTGTTACCTGCGTTTTGATCGGCTGTACCTCTACTCAAAGTCTCTGGGACAGGAAAAATATCAGTTTCTTCGGGACTGGATCACAGAGTTGGAAAAAGTTGCTGGGAAAGAAGTGGCCTCTTTTCACTCCTCATCCGAAGATCATAATTCCAGTCGAATCGTTAAATAAGAATGCCAGAAGCCTTCTCGTTTTCGATGACGTCATGCTCGAAAAACAGGGATTAATCGAGAAATATTTCACCATGGGGAGGCACGGTGGAGCGAGCTGCTTCTACCTAACTCACAATTACTTCCGCATTCCCAAGCAAGCCATCCGTGACAATGCCAATCTTATCGTCCACTTCAACCAAGATAGTAAAAATTTGCGAGCTACTCACGATACGTTCGTGGGTAGAGATATGCCGATGTAGTTGGTAATGTGGTGAAAGCTGGCGCCACAACAGCGTCTGCCGTCAGGCAAATTGTCGATGCCGTAAAAGCTGCGGTGGAAACGCAAATGAAAAAATCAGATGCGGCTGTTCCCGCACCTTTTGAGAAGGCACTCAGCGACAAGAGCATCGAATACTTAAAATAATTGGCTGCTAGTCCGACCGCCGCACCGGAAACAGCTGACATAAACTGTCGCATTGCTGGATCTGGTTTCAAGACCATAAAGCCGAGCCGGGATAAGGGCCTGTTTCTCCCAAAATGAAATAAAATATACCGATAAAATCACAAAGCGCAATAAAAAAGTGAAAAAAACTGCTTTTGCCCACCACAAACGAATTTCATTTGTGACATGATTTATAATTGAAACTTGAACTTTTTTACCTATGATAATGTCGGCATTTGACGTGCCGAGTGAAATGTTAGATCTCGCTTCGGCGGTGCCCGATGACAATAGCATCGAATCGTTTGAATGCCGCGAGTATGAATCGCAAAAACCCCGCGGCTATCAACAACGGCCAGGCCATACAGATAGACATCCAGAACCAAGACATCTTCACCCAACCTTCCAAGAGCTACCTTCTTGTGGAGGGCAGGCTTACATCAACTGGCGCGGCTTACGTCGCAGGCACATTGACGACATTCATCAACAACGCCATCGCGTACATGTTCTCTCAGATCCTATACCTGGCTAACAACACCGAGATACAGAACGTAATGTCGCCTGGTCAAGCCACGACGATGAAAGGCATGCTGGTATACGGCGACGACTTCTCCAAGGCCGAAGGTTTAAACATGTGTTGGCAGAAGGACACAACTGCGGCGGCGGCGGCGGCCGCGAATCTCGGCTTTGAGGCCCGTCGGTAGATGATCATTGCTAAGCCAGACACTATTGGCACATTTTTATTCATCGTTCCCTTAAGACATCTATTCGGTTTCTGCGATGATTACCACAAGGTCGTATACGGAATAAAACACTCCCTACTGCTGAGCCGGCAGGGGGATGCAGACGCGAGCTTCAAGGAAGCCGCTGTTGCCAATGGCCAGATAACGCGGACTAAACTCTCCTGGTTCGTGCAACATATAATACCCGCTCTAGAGTTTAAGAGCATGCTTATGAAGCAGATTGAGGCTAAGGTTAAGGTGCCTGTAGCATTCCGCGCCATGCAATGCGACAACATTGCGGTACCGCGAGCGACGACGTTTTCCTGGCGTTTGAGCGCTAAATCAGGTACGGAAAAGCCACGCTGGATTCTTGTAGCTTTTCAGACTGGAAAGAATGCAAACCAAGGCCAGAATCCGCCTCTGTTCGACCATGTACAGGTTCGCAACATCTTTGCCATGCTTAACACCGATCGCTACCCCGTGGTTGACATGAATCTCGACTTCACCAAGAGGACAACCTCTCACGCTTATAAGGCCCTACGTGACTTCAAGGAAGAATATTGCGGGATAGACGCGCGTGAATCATCGTGCCAAGTAACACCAATCGACTTCGTAGATTATGTTTCCGATATTCGTCCTGAACGTGCGCAGACAATGCGAACGTCTGAAAAACTCTGTGCAGGACGTACAAATCAAAGTGGACTTTAACGCCGCGGTACCAAACAATACGACAGCATATGCCGTCCTGATCAGCGACCGACTTCTGAACTTTGAATCGGATGGTAGCAAATTTAACGTCGTCTACTGATTATGCATAATCGACGGTTTCACATTTAGATAAAAGACCCTCTTTTTGATATATTTTTTCCAAAAATGAAAAGTGAATACGTTGCGTTCGGCCTTTCACTGACCGAAGGACAAAAGACAACATTGGTCACGGCAGCACGCGCGTGCACTGGTGCCACGATCCGGCTCACACATGGCCAGCTTCGTGGAGACGATAAGCTCGCTCTCACAAAAGTTCAAGCCGCACGAATCGCGAAGAAGATTTCGGAAGGCGTTGGCATAGAGCTGAGATTCACCAAAAGGCAATTGAAAAAGATGACAAAATCGGGCGGATTTCTTCCGCTACTGGCTCTCCTCCCGCTAATTTTTTGTGTTGGTTAACCGCGGTGGGTACCGCGGCTGGTTGGGCCGCCGCGGAGGCAAAGGCAGGGCACAACAAACAGGCCAGCGATGCAGAGGCTGCACGCAAGAGACAGGCCAGCGATGCAGCTCTAGCCGAGAAAAAAACGGGTCGACGACGCCGCACTGGCGGAGGCGGAGCGTCACAATCGCGATCTCGAAGCCCAGGTTCGCGGGTCCGGTTTATATCTCGGGAGCCAGACTTGTGGTGGCTGTTGTCCAATGTGCAAAGGATCGGGTCTCTACATCGGGCAAAAAAACTAAAACGTTTGAGCAACTTAAACATAAAGTTGCAAGGGTTCTGCCGCATTTTCGCGGTGTCTTCATGCGGGATGATCTGCCTGCCTTGGCTCGTGATGAGGAGTGTGGAGTTGTTAATTTAGATTCTGGTTCTGGTGATGGTACTCACTGGGTCGCCTATTGGATAGATGGGCCTACAGCTATATATTTTGATAGTTATGGGCTGGATCCGCCTATAGAAATTGATCGATGTTTAACCCTCGAGTGCCCAAGCTATTTTTTGGTACACGAATGCCCAACGGGGCGGTCCGACCGGACCCCAGTGTTATCATTGTGATATCTGGAGAACGGATTGGAATATTTTAACGGGATTTGGCTTGTTAGAATCCAAATTCAATTTGCAATCGATTAATATATGGAATTTCACAGTAGCGCCACCTGGTGAAACTTTATTTGAACTTTAATACTCGTTTGTAGTATTTTGCAATTTCGGGATTTTTCGCATGTATTCAATTGTACGCATGTAGTTGTTGCCTGGTTGTGGGTTACAGGATTGGAATATTTTAAAAGGATTTGGCTTTTTATAATCCAAATTCAATTTGCATTCGACTGATATATGGTATTTCACAATAGCTTGCGCTTAAAAAAAATTTCTGGGCTGGTAAACCATATGCCAGTATGAACATCAGCCGCATATCCTGGGGTGTCCCTGGTATATGCTATGGTTGTTGGGTACAGGAATGGAATATTTTAACGGGATTTGGCTTGTTATAATCCAAATTTAATTTGCAATCGACTGATATATGGTATTTCACAATAACGTGCGTTAAAAAATTTATTTTTTGGCTGGTAAATCATGTACCAGTATGACAATCAGCCGCATATCTTGGGGGTGCCCTTGGTATGTGCTATTGTTGGGGGCTACAGGGTGGCAAAATAATCACGCAAAATACATCATACGAAGCCCAATTGAAGGCTTTAGGATGTCCTAAAACCATTTTTACAATTTCGCTGCCGTTCTAAAGTTATCCGTGGAAAAGCGGGTCTGGGGTCCGATCGGACCCCCTTGGGCATTCGAGGGTTAAACCGTTCCATAAGAACATAGACGTTCCAGTTGCAGAGTCCCGATGATGTTGTATGTGTTCATCTCTGCCTGCTCGTTCTAAGAGAGCTCGCTGCTGGAAAGAATTTTGAAGACATAGTTCTTGACCTATGTTAGACTTCCCGTCACCCTCTTTGTATAAAAAAAATGCCGGTTGATAAGTTTGGAAGAGACGGCGGAGGTGGGGTGGGAGGGGGCAGATAAGCGCTGCTGGGCTCGTCCACAAGGCGGGTGATACCTTGCTGGGAATTCTTTCAGCTGGGGGATTTCGGTTGACAAACGTGGGAACGCCCACAATGGAAACGGACGCCGCGACAAAGGCTTATGCAGACACATAGATCAGGACAGCTTACAACTCACCGGTGGAACGATGTCTGGAATTCTATAACAATGGGCGGCCATAAAGTGACTGGGTTCCCTATAGACACACCGGGATCTGACAGTGAAGACGAGGGTTGGGACGAATTGGTGGGGGAGTCCGACGTTGGGAGTTGGAAACCAATAACAGAGTACGCGAAAGAGCGGGCGCACCAAGCTGAGTTGTATGCAGACGGCTTAAGCTCCGCGGTTACTGGTCCCGTTGAACGTTATGCAGACGACAAGGACACTCTGCTGGACACTGCCGTCAGGCTGTACGCGGACCAGAAGGCAGCCGCAGCCGAGAACAATGCAGACCAGAAGCTTGTCGATGCCAAGCAGTATACGGACGAGAAAAATACGGTGCTGAGAGATTCCGTTAGGGAGTATGCGGACGGAAAGGACGTTATTGTTAATAGTTACGTCAACGAGCAAGATGTTATCGTTAAGAACGCTTGTGTGCTACAATCTGGCAGTGTAATGACTGGAAGTTTAGTTATGGGTAGCCACCGAGTGACTGGACTTCCAACAGAGATTCCAGGATCCGATAGCGATGCTGCGAGTTTGAAACAAGTGACACATCTGATCAACAATGCCACTACAAATAAAGAAACGACTCCCGAGGAACCGTTCCACATAACCAACAAGAGATACGTTGATTTCCAAGATGCTACAGTCAGGACATATGCAGACCAGAAGGCCGCCGCCGCAAGGGAGTAGGCCTACGCGGACCAGAAAGCTGAAGCTGCTAAAACTTACGCCAACGCGCAAGATGTTATCGCCAGGAGCGATTGTGTCCTTAAAATTGGCGACGCAATGACTGGAAATTTAGCTATGGGCGGCAAGAGAGTGACTGGGCTTTACACAGGGGCCTCATCATCTAATACCGACGCGGCGACCATCGGGCAGGTGACAAGGCTAGTTACCAGTAAAATGACAAAATTAAGTAAAATACCGACGGAGCCGTTGAACGTGAAGAATAAACAATATGTCGACACTCAGGCTGTTGTTGTTAAAAGTTATGCAGACAGTAAAGATGTGGCTGTAAGACAGCACGTGAATAACATCAAGTTTCTCAACTACAGCGGTCACATTCCACCGCTGTCTAAAGACTCCACCGAAACGGGTTTTAAGGCCGCGGGCAGTTCATTTCTCACCACTTACTTCCCACATTTGGCGTTTAACTCAGGAGTAATAGGTGAGTCCAACCCCTCCATGGTTGCTGATGGTTTTGGGACTTATTTGCGTATTGAATGCCCTGCGCCAGTTCGAATATGGAAGGTTAGTCTGGCTGGGGGATCTAGTCCTACTGCACCACGTATCACGTCCTGTGTATTTTATGGGCTTCAAACCTCTACCGGTCCTGCAATTGGACGGGAAGTTCTCATCTCCTCCACTGTCACTTTGACTAACATTGCGCAGGAGGTTACTGTCAACACTGACACTGCATGCAATTTCTTCCAACTGACGGTCCTTGCCACCAGCCCAACACTAACTACAGTTGGAATTTCCCACTTTCAGATTTACACATATTTTAAAGTCTAACATAATTTTCTCTTGAAAATCGGTGAGATTGTTCGCATCCGGCTTCTCCGGTTACAGGAAAACCCAAAAAATAGGTCGCAGGCAGTGGGAGAAAATCCATGGTTATGCGCCTCGCCTATTTTTCAATGGTTGAAGTCTGTCTGTCTGTTACATAAAAATACATCAAATATCTGCAGTCAGCGTATTCAGCCCATATACATATATATAGGGCCTATGCACATATATATGCATGACTTGTATAAATAAAATGCACATCATAATAATTATTCCCTGTTTTGAGATGTAAAACCAGTGCAACAGCCTTGAAGTAGCATAACCATTTCACAGCACAACCACGAGCTTTGGGTAAATACGATTCGACGCATATATCTGTGGTCACATCTAAGAATTTTTACTTATCATAGGAAATCCCCGAGTCAATTAAATTTTTCAATATACACGCCACGCTGTATGCATGTGTAAGCGTTGCAACATTCTAGGAACAAAGATAACGATGGTAAAAATGATAAGTGCGTGTGAAATATGATACTATTTGCTTCATCACGTAGGCCTATTATTGAAGTCAAAACGTTATCATTGAATCCCAGCCATGTGCTGTGTGAACTCTGACCTCCCTTCTGATGCTCAGAAAAACGTAACAACAGCCTGGTCATTATAGGCCTATCATCGGAAAATCCCCTGTGAACTGAGTTTTGTATGCAGTCTTTCAGTGCGAGATATTGCCGTATATATTTAGTTCACTGCAGTAGTATTGTGTATATAATTATATATATATATATATATATATATATATATATATATATGATAGATTGAGCGTATAGTTTTACGGTCTTAGTGACGCCCGGGCTAGCTGATCTCGGTAGGCAGCTGCCGGGCGCTATGTGTATATAATTAGAGTTCGCTTAGGCGCAGTGCAGAAAACAGGTGTCTAAGATTGGCGCCAAGATTTATGCTGACTGTAGAAGTTTTGAATTTGTGTGTTCTCTGTAGAAGTGTTGCTGACTGTTTGAAATAAGGAATTCATTTGTGTTTGTAAAACAAAGATATTGAAAACTGTGTTGGTGTTCAATTAAGGCTATGCTACACAGTAGAAATTAAGCTACTTATACGTAGATTTAGTGTGAATCAGTGAACATTAAATAGGCGTAAGTACGAAGGAGACAGTGAAGTTGTTAGAACTATTGTCGACGGAGGGAAAGGGTTGACACCCCCGTAAATAAATTTTTCAGCCGCGCTGACTAAAGCTAATCTTGAATCCTGGTAAAACCCATTATTCACACTGCACGATGGTTATTTGGAGAGTCAAACTTCATATCAAAGTGTCTGTTACAAAAAGCACTAAAATTGTGGCTATGATCAGAAATCCGGGAGCCCCTCTGAGTAGAACTCTTGAAGAGGCGCTATATAAATTTTATGATTGATTGATTGATTGATTGATGAAGACAACGACGTCTTTCTGCCTCATGTTCCGCTAGCCGGTTATCTAGGCACTCGTTGTAAAACAAGGTCTGGTCGTTTTCTGTGGCTGTTAATGCTAGACATGAATTCAACATTGGGCGAGTGATTGTTGTTGACCTCAATGTGCGAGGGACTGCGTAAACACAGTCTATTTATACTGCCGGGTCATGCAGTGTATCCAATACTTGACTCACAGTGCCCATTAATGTGGCCAAGGCGTCGTAAACAATCGCTTGCAAAATCCAGATGGTCCGATTGTTTTAGCATTAAGTAAATTTTCCTCTTCTACTCTTCCTCCTTCTCTTCTTCTTGACAGCGACGGCGGAGATAATAATCATGACGAGCTGACAATAAGGATAATACCGTAATAATGATGATGTTGTTAATGATGGCGGTGTTGTTAACTTTGATACTGAAGACGATGACTATGATTACAATGTTAATGATGATGATGTAGTTGCTGTCTTGTGCTTTCTGTGGCTGTTAATACGAGACATTATCGCTGTTGTCTGCTGCAGTTCTTCTACAAGGCTGATTGGCGTGTTTATATAGACAAGACTTAAAGAATACATCGGTGGATGGCGCCTACGCATTATACAAACAAGGGGAGTGGCTTCAAAAAACGCCGGTTTGAATCCAAAATCGACTCGGCTGTTTACCAAACCTAGATTTTGAAAACATATATCATTTTTAAGCCGCCATAACTTCTTTGGTAGACTTAGGGCTGGGGGAGTTCTAAGCAATGATATTCGAAGGCACTGTTTGTAAACCGATCTGTTTATAAGGGTTAGTTGTTTACGAGAAGGCTTGGAATCGGTGTTCCCAAAGCCTTTGCCCAGGCTTCCTTTATATCAATGGGATTGTATACAGCCTGCGTAAAAAGGCTTCCGTAGAGAGGGTCTTTTTGTATTAAAGGACTTCTATTGAGCCTGCGTTCAAAATCTGCCACTCCTTTTTGATAGATAATTGTGCTAAAAGCACTGGACTTCCATAGCGTCAGGCTTCTTCAGAGCCAGTCTTTTATATCAACCGCCTTCTGTTGAGCCTGCGTTAAAGGCTTCCGTAGAGAGGGTCTTTTGTATTGAAGGACTTCTATTGAGCCCGATCTACTAGCTTGTTACTACATTCAAATGGCAATTCCTCCAGGTTTATAAACAACTCTTTTGTGTGAGCTCTATAGGTAACATTGCATATAATACGTATAGCGCGCTTGTGCAGAGTTGTCAAACAAGCCAATCGCGTATGATATGTTGTAGCCCAAAAAAGATTACAATAGGTAAGGTAAGGATGAATTAGTGAATAATACAAAGTTAGAAGTATCTTTTTCGATAGGAGATGCCGAACTCTGGATATTATGCCTATGTTTTTGCCAACTTGTGACAGATGTCAACTACGTATTGTTTCCAGGATAGCTGTTCATTTATGTGGACCCCCAAGAACTTGGCAGAGTCCACTCTGTTTATGTTCTGACCGCCAATATTGATGTTAATCAGACAATCATGGTTAGCCGTCATCTGCCTTTTGGGGCTAAATAATTATTAGTTTCCCTTAAGTTCAATGGTAATTTGATCTCCTTAAACCATCTATCCACTTTCATAAGTTCTGCATTTAGCCCACTGACCAGTTCAATAAGGGAGTTATTTCCCAAAAAACATTAGTATCGTCCGCGAACATGATAAATTGCGAGACCGGCGATGTGAGATAAATTTCATTGACGTATAACAGAAATAGCAAGGGGTCTAGGATGGTTATATCTAATATGTAAGAAACAATGCCGTTATAAGAAACACATGGCATTCTCTTCTCTAAATAATCCATAATCCAGGCCAAACACATTCCCCGTATTCCATAGTGTTCCAGCTTTTTAAGTAGAATTTTATGGTTCACCGTATTAAAGGCCTTCGACAAATCAAAGAAAACCCCAATGGGAAAATGGTTATTATCCCTGGCCTCTGAGATTTTGTCGCACATTTCCAGGACTGCCAATTTAAAAGTTCAAGTGGACGGTATTTCGTGGTATTCGTAATAATCGTTGCTCAAAGTTTTCAATATTAACTGTTTTGATTTGAATATGTTCAGATCTTTTCTTAGGTAAAGTTGCAAGGAACTCTCTAACGTTTCCTACGACAAATTTAACCACAATATTTGACTGCACTTTTTTTTAGAAAAGTATAGGCTAGTAATATGCACTTTTGTACAACAGATAAGTTGCCCAGAGAATTCGAGTTATCCTCCACAAGAATATTCTGGGGATTCATTGCCTCAACCCTTATCGATTCCGTTGTGCAATGAAGTAGCAGTCGACTTTCGCACCGACGGCTCCAATGTTTCCAGTGGATTCAGCCTCACTTACTATGTCAGTACAAAAGGTATGGGTTTCGATAGTACTACCAAGAATACTCGTTGTATAGCCAGTGTATAATTCCATATAATTCCATATTGTGGGGCGTGGTGGCTTAGTGGTAAGTTCGGCGCCTTGTGACCTGAGGGTTGCAGGTTCAAATCCCACTCTAGCCGCTGCGTACGGACCTCAGGCAAGTCCTTCACTCGCGATTGCTCGTGGCGCTTAGGCGTGAAAACTCCGACAAGGTATCAAATGCTGTAGTCGGGAGCGCCTCTGAGTAATTGTAATTGTAACCGAAAACTTATATAGCGCCACTCAAATCAGCGGCGCTTTCAACCCGCATCAATGCCGGCACCGGCAAAAAGGAAAGTTTTCAGGCGTCTACGGAACTGGAGAGTAGTAGTAGACTTGAGGAGGTGCTATAGAAATATCCGAAATAAATAAACAAAGAAAGAGATAATTACAGGGATGTTAACCGCGAAAAAGAGGGAAATTGAGCGGAGTAAGGTTGGAGCTGTGGATGGCACGAAGAAAAAAATTAATTCTCTGTATTAAATCTAAAGGCATTTAACAAAATCGTCTTCGCAAACTCCATATTTCTTCAGCGTTCAAGAAGAACTATATTCTTCAGCGTTCAAAAGGAACCAAGTTTTAGCAACCAGTTCATTTTCACAGGTCTCCGTTTAGTCGAAGCAATGTCATCGAGGCAGGTATTGCCAGGTTCGATTCCGAAGCCAAGTCCAAACCTTACAGAGAGGCAGACTGCTATGAGATTGTGAACGGTATTTGCTGCTCGAATAACAGTTAGAGAGATGGACTATAGATACAAAAATAAAGTATTGACTGTTTAATGGCATTGTCGGAGTTTATTGCTTATAATATACAGTATTTTTGCGATTATGATCTCGGTTTTTAATTTATCTCATACAATTTATCTCATATCAAAATGATATTTGATTCAGTTAAGGGTTCAGTTTAGTATAAAATGCTGTACACAGTTAGAAGTTTTTTCCTATTTGCCTCACTACTGCATGGAGCCTGAATTTGACAAATGAATGAAGGTTGTGGAAAAACGCTGTACACTGCATCCAACGGGTATTTGACGTCTCCGAATTGGCCGAATTACTATGGACATAATCAGTACTGCTACAATATCATCTGGGCTCCACAGAAAAGCACGTTCGACTTATACTCTGACTCTTGGAACCTACAAGACAACTGCACTTGTGACTGGCTGGAGGTAGGCCTATAGGTTCTATATATACCCATCTGGATTAATTTGTTTTGAAACCTTTAAATGGTGTCTTTCGAACGTAATAGATTTCTCACTTTCACTGAATTGCATAATGTATATGCTTTCAAATTGTAGTCAATGGCCTTTGATATCAAAATTATGACGAAGTTAACAGTTTAACGACGAGCTGCAGTGGTTTCCCATTCACATTTAGTACACTCTCGTGGTCATAGTGTTAAACCTTGGAATAAAAAAGAGGTTGAGCCTTAATGACCTTGCTGTTAAGATCCACAGCATGGATGTCAAGCTAATTTATTTTCTTTAGAACATTATCGGACTGTTAATTATCTACTGTTCATCAGCCACTGTTCTCGGGCCATATAAACCACCCCCGTACTGCCTTCCATAATTATATCGTACAGTGTAGGCATGTCCAAGGAGTCGTTGTATCTACAAGATTCTACATGGAGCTCAGCATGAAGTTTAATACACTAGATTTCGAAGCATGATAAATAAAAATAAATATTAAATAAATACAGTCATGTGGGATTTGAGGTAAACAGAAGTCTGTTGAGATGATTTTAATGAAAATATTAATTATGTATGTTCCACAATTGTTCCAAGAGGAAGGTCCGATGCCCGAGAAAACCAGATTAGCTTGTAATGATGTGTGAAAGCGAGGAATCTTCCTTACATCACACAATGTATGATAAGAAAATAATAGCAGTTGAAGACAATGGATTAGGATTGTAGCATATGTCGGTTTATTTTTGTTCTAGATAAGCTGCATAGATAACCCAGCGTTTGGTACGCATAGACACTGTGGATACAACAGTTCCTTCAACATGACTATTTCTAACTGTAGCCAAGCGCTTCTGTGGTTCCACAGCGATAGTTTTAAAAATTATCAAGGATTCAATATCCAGTACAACGTTTACCCGGAAGCAGGTCAGTGCAAAATGTATTCTAAGTATCAGAGCTATTTGACTATTTTAGTCTCGATACCTACATACATACACACATACATATATACATACATACATACATACATACATACATACATACATACATACATACATACATACATACATACATACATACATACATACATACATACATACATACATACGTACATACATTGAATACAATACAACAGTGCAATACAGCTGCAGTTGATATTGCCCTCCATTCTAAGTTCAGAGGAGAACAAATGACCATGCGACAGAACATCAATGGCACTGAGCAAAGTGTATGTGAGGGACTTTCTCAAGGTCCCAAAATAGTCTCAGTGGACTGGAGACTCGAACCCGTACACTCCGTGTAACAAGCCGAGCGTTCTAACAAATCCGCAGTACGTTCTCCATACATTCATACATAAGTAATACATACATATACACAAGTGCAATCTAACGTACATACACACATACATCATAGGCCTACATACACACTAGAACTCGTTCATGCGCACACATGACTTGTATTAATTGTGTATTAGTTAATATGATCAACATACATACATACATACATACATACGATCATCATCATCATCATCATCATCATCATCATCATCATCATCATCATCATCATCATCATCATCATCATCATCATCATCATCATCCTTATCATCACCATCATCATCGTCATTATCATCATCGTCGTCGTAGTCGTCATTATCATCATCTTAGTTGTTTTCATCATAGTCATTTTTACACTTTTTTGGGAATGCATCTCCACAAAATCTTTATGATTTTTCTACAAATTCATCTCTTAAAAAGTTGATGACCTTTTTTTAGTCCTCCACCTACTTTCCTGACTTTTTTCAAAATCATGCCTTCAAAAATAACTCACGACCTTTTTTATGCAATTCAACTCCACATAATTTTGTTGACCTTTTTTCCTTCTCTTATACAATTTAATTACTTTTTTCTTTAAATTTTTGGGGGAGGGGACACTTCTGCTCAAAACAACTGATCTGGTCAAAAAGGCACTGAAACTCATTTTCGCCCTCACACACAATTGCATTTGTTGACCTTTTTTGGTGTATCTTCAAAATTTGGATGGTCCGATGTATGGCGTGTCCCCCCACTCTTAAAGGTGGGGTCTTGTCCCCCTCGTCCCCCGGGATCGCCGCCCATGGATGGAGCGCATCGCAGCAAGCACCTCGAGACCAGGGAAACAACCCTTATACTACACGCTGGCTGACAGTTGGCTGGAGCCAGTGCATGATCTACAGCATATAACCAGAGACCTGACCAAATTTTGGTTTTCAACCAATAAGACGTGCCGCAGAGCATTGCACTCTATTGAGGCACGCCAAACGACTAGAAACTAGGCCATAGTAGAGTGAGGAACAGTACTGAAGTCAAGATTTGTGACACAATCAAGTGACACTATTTAGGTTTCAACCATAATCAGATATTCGATCGTCCACTCATGGAATCTCTTTCTTTTTCGAACTCTGTGTTGCTTATAGTCAGTAGGTAGCAATATCACATATTTGAACCAGCTCGGTTGCTTCATTCTCACTCTGTTCAAACTCAAATTTGAATTCAGTTCGCATATTTTAATATCGTTTTCATAAAGTTGAATCAAATGAAAAGGTGTTACCAAATCAATGCTACTTCTCTGTAAATATGTGGATAAACTGAAAGCCTTCTCTAACACTTTTTCCAGAATATTAGAAGAACTAAAAATTCGAATGTATCAAGGGTTACAAGCATACAATTTTGCCTCAGTCAGCTGCGTCATAGTGCAGCTTTTAATCTCACCGTCCACAAGTATATATGCAGGGCAACTATTAGTTCTGGTAAATTCTGCAAGAGTACATATACTGCTGATTTTCTGAATGCCCATCTGGTATCGCAAAGTCTTTCTAGAGCTCCAGAAAACAAATTGTCTTTCGAACGATTGGAATAAAATAAATTTGAACGATTGGAATAAATAAATTTTGAAAGATTGGAATTAATAAACTGTGAAAAAGCCCCACATCTAGGAAAATGGTCTCAGGGGGACGGCCGCTCCCCCTGCCCTCCCCTAGCTACGCCTCTGAGTCTCCCCCACTGTAGGCTATATAAGCAACAAACTCCGACAATGTCAATACTTTACTTTTGTGTCTATAAGCATGTGAGTTCCCTACAAGAGATTATTTCAGCGGGGAATGAAATATCACCTCACTGGACACTGGCGTAAACTTGTCCAAAATATTGGGCTGGGGGGCATTTGGTTATTCATTCTACATTTGTTGCATTGGATGTACAGTCCATCTCAATTATTGGAGGGGACACGTGCCCCGGCTCCCCCCCAGTCTACGCCTATGTCACTGGATACTTTGTTTTAGAATGTAGTCTCTGGAGGCGATTTTATTCTGCAACAGGTGTAAAAATGTTATTTTTCGACATGAATTCCTGAAAAAGGTCATCGACCAGACTATGGCCGACTTTGTCCCCCCCACCTCTCAGACAAGATCGCCGCCACTGGCTCCATCTTATCTGTGGGTCCTTTGCCGCCCCATGCTGGGAGTTCATGGTAGTCGCCACCTCCGACCTTCGAACAAAGGGGTACTCATTGTCCCTTTTGCCCACTCAGCCACGATGCAGAACCGTGTTTTTCAGTGGTGGGCCCGACGGCATGCAACGGGCTTCCCGGATCGATGCCTGTTTCCGATAACTCACTCTTATACATTCTATAGGCCTACTCGATTGAAAACTTTGTCCTGTTTGACCGTGCAGGAGTCGGGAGCACCTCTGAGTAGACCCCTGAGGAGGTGCTAGTTCAGGTCCTACACATTTCATTGTCTCCATTTCAAGACTTAAAACTTTACATCCTGAAAATATTCTTATTAAGTACGCTGATGATTGCGATCTCTTAATACCTTCCTCTAACAGTTCATCCATCCCTTCTGAATTAGAGCACATTGAGTCTTGGGCCAAAACTTGTAACCTGAAATTAAATCACAGTAAAACGTACGAAATGATTTTACACAGACCCAGAGGGAAGTTTACTAATACAAACGCTCCTTTATCCACACCTGGACTCCATAGAGTTTCCAATTTATCCATCTTAGGAGTAACTATATCTGACAATTTAAACATTTCTAATCATGTTAACAGAATTTGTAGTCAGGCTCGCCGCTCCAAATATGCTCTTCGAACCTTAGTAGCTCATGGTTTACAAGGACCTTGCCTTAATGATGTGGTTAGAGCAACAGTCCCCTCTAGAATAGGCTACTTTATGCTTCTCCTGCCTGGTGGGGTTTTACTACTCAAAGTGATCGGGATAAACTATCTTCAATCATAAGAAAATTAATGAGATGACATTACTTGCCCGAAGACAATCCTTCATATGCTCAACTCTGTCAACTAGCTGATACCCGTCTCTTCTCAGCAATAAGAAGCTTTAATGGTCATGTCCTTCATGATTTATTGCCTCAAATTAAATTAAAAGGATATCTGTTGCGCCCCAGAGGCCACAATCTTACTTTACCCCATTCTGATAATCTGGTTAGAAAAAGCTTTATTATTAGGATGCTTTTTGATGTTGTTTAATTAGTAAAACTGTCTCCCATTTTAGATAATGGTTATAGTTTTAAATTTCTCTACTATTATGATGCTTTTGATGTAGTGTTGTTAGCCTAGTAATTTTTATTTTTTTTAAATTTACTCTCCTTTTCTCAACTAGGCCTATTATTATCTTCTTATTACTTCTATGTTTTATATTTTTTTTACTTGTTCACCAATGTGCGGTTCACTTTTGGTTTTTCAATAAAGAATATTAATAATAATAATAATAATATAAATACTCGAATGAATGAATGAATTAATAGCACAAATAGATTTCAGCATTTTACAAATGTGGCTTCCAAATTTAGTTGTATTAATTAGATTCAAAGCATTTTGGCAACGTGAATGCCGATAATTATTTCTTTTGTTAGTTGGGGCCTTTTTCATATGCTCGCTCCCCCTGGTGTTGAAACCTGGCTACGCCACTGGGGAGACTTTAATCATTGAGTGGCACAGTCACATTCATTTTTTAAAGCAAATGATAATTTTGAGCAGGTTGATTTTCTTACTTCATTGTGAAACTAAACAGGCCTAGTACTTTTAAAACTATAGTCAGAGGCGTAGCGACCGCCCTCCGTACCCTTCGACCGGAGGGGGCCCCTTCGTGGAAGGGGGCCCCTAAAAGTGGCCAAAATAACCGTGAACATAATATGAACCCTGTATATTGTATATTACCGCATTCCAGTTTCCGCATTGCAAGGGGCCCCAGCCCGGACGTATGTTCGGAGGGGGCCACATTCTTTGTTGCTACGGCTCTGACTATAGTAGCCTATGTTACAATAGTGACGTGAAATTTTAGGGGGGAATTGAAAAGACAAGGGTAGAGAATTACAACAGTCCAAGAAAGTGTAGGCCTACATGGTAACACCGGATCTACTTTTAAGTTTAGCCACGATTGCTTTTAAGTTATAAGGGCGCGTATTACACTGTGCATGCACTGCACAAACGTAGTCATGCATACACAATATTGATGAGACACTATAACTCAGCGCAAAAAATTTGGAGATGCCGGGTCTCGAACCCGGGGCCTTTCGCATGCAAAGCGAACGCTCTACCGCTGAGCTACATCCCCTGAATGATAAGCTCTGTGCTTGTGCAGTTACTTGAAAATGAAATGCACTAACCTAACGGAACCGTCACCAGGACTGTTGTGTTTCTGTCATAATAAATCGATGTGTAGGTCTAACTCCTTTGAACCTTTAAATACACTCAAAAGCAACCTTAATTCAAGCTAAGTATTTAAAATTTATTCGCATGTTTACCTTAATCATTAACAACATCAAATAATTATGTTTCATAGCTGACTTAATTTAAGAAGCTTTTAAACAATCTGCTTTTTAACAAAATTACCGTCTCCAACTAGCAACAAACCGTTGGAATAAAAGGAGATAGCAACGCATTTTACTGGCCGATTCATTGAACAGCCACCTGGCGATTAGAATATTAAAATAATTACATTTTCAGCGCGCTTCCTTCATTTCAATCGCTAAGTGCGCAAGTGCTGCGATTAGAAGAGCTGCAGCTGAGGAGATGGTTGTCTGATGTGACAAATATAATATAATGATATATCGCCTATCAATCATCCTAGCCTATGGCATTGATGAAAAGTATTTAAATGTTTGTAAATGCAGCCTTTATATTGATATTGCATTTTCACATTTTTACAGAACTAAAATCCAACTACAAGTCTTAAGCTTGAAATTTAATAGTGTTGTGAGTTTTGTCGAATGATTTCGTTTTTCGTTCGTTGTTAACTTTTTAAAGTGTCTCTTTGATCGAGGCTTCACTTCTTCACTTCTGTTCAATAGCTATAATCTTAAATTCAATCTCTCTAAGTCCTATTGTAGGCTAGTATAATATCGGCGTAGCTAGGATATCTTGCGCCCGGGGGCGAACTATGAAATTGGGACTCCCGCCCCCACCGTTTTACTATTTCACATTTTCCAAGTAATCGAATGGCAATTTTAATTTTATTTAAATAAAATATAAAAATACCGATAGTACATGATGCCCTTAGAGCTCAATGGGTCGGCAAAGTCATACCTGACAACTGGTTTGTATGTAATGAGGATATATATAGGCCCCTACTTGATAATGTATATTTGGGGCGCCAAAATAAAATCCTATAAATTTATTTATGATAAATTACTTAAAACTGCCTCAAAATTAATAGTAAAATCATTTATCTTAACTCATTTTGGTCCCCCTTCCCTTTGCGCCACGGGGACACTTGTACCCCCGGCACCCCTAGCTACGCCTCTGTATGGCAGTTGGTAAATTTACAAGCAGTAGGCCCCTATTGACGAATGTAGGCCTATAGCGTCCAAATAAAAAAAACGTTTTAAAGTGTCTAAGACTTATTATGCTCTATACTTAGACTCTAAGTAGGGGCATAATATTATCCATCCTGAAACCGTATTTTGCAGCTGCCAGAGGGCCCTAACTAAGCCCATAGATGTAGACCTTAAAATAATGTAGGCCTATTTAATTTTTTTCAGTCAGGAGTCAGATTTCGATGCTGTGGGTATTACGACAAACAACTTTATTTGATATATATATATATATATATATATATATATATAATTATATATAATTATATATATATATAATATATATATAGCCGAACAATAAGCTGGTCTCCCATGCGTTGTTTTTGTGTGGCGTTAATAAATTTTGAAGACGTTCAGTTTATAGCTAGACTAGACCGTATACATATTTAAATAAGTCCATAATATAGGTATTCTATGTTTTTTGAGTAATTGTTTCTGTGCTGCATTTGCAGTCTCAGTCGCACTACCTTGGCGAATTGTTGGTAATTTATTTGATGCCTGCGTAGGTTCTGTGCTCTTCTAGGCCTATCTCGCCAAAGCCTCCGTCGGCTGTCTGCGTACTTTATATAACGCCTTTTAAAGTTCTGTTGGACACAAGCTGGTTTCTTCTGCTGACTGACCTTTGTTCGGCGATAAGAGTATGAATATATCATGTATATGGTCTGGGTTTTCGTTTCAATTTTGGGATCTTTAATTCATGCTGCATTGTTAATGACAAAGTTAATCATTCCTACCTTGTCCGGTGCAGCTTTTTCCTTTGCAAGAAGTCACATGACCCTCAAACCCCCACATTTAACAGCGACGGACAAATGCGGTCAGTATCCACCAACATGGATCAGAATGTGAAAACGCACCCTGGCGGCGGAGTCTGAAGTAACCGAAGACGGAGTGCACTTTGGCGCACAGTTCTTGGCCAATTAGACGAGAAATAGTCGTCGAACTCTTCCAACAGAACGCTTTTTTGTCTGTCTGTCGGACTGTATACCGTATTCTGTTGTCTGCAGGCTATGTATGTATGTATGTATGTATGTATGTATGTATGTATGTATGTATGTATGTATGTATGTATGTATGTATGTATGTATGTATGTTTGTATGTATGTATGTATGTATGTATGTATGTATGTATGTATGTATGTATGTATGTATTGTATGTATGTATATGAGTATGTATATATGTATGCATGTATGAATTCATGTATATGTGTATGTATGCATGTGGTATGTATGTATAATTTGTGTGTATGAATGTATGTATCCGAACACATATATACCGCCTCTATAGTACAATTCACTTATGCTCAAAGTGTACCTTAGTGTCTGTCTGGCTGTCTGTCTTTCTGTTTGTTTGTGTGTTACAGCTGACCTAAAGGTGCCCAACAATGGAAAGCCGGATGCAGCTGAAAAAGTGCCCAGCGATGGAAAGCCGGATGCAGCTGAGAAAATGCCCATCAATGGAAAGCCGGATGCAGCTGAGAAAGTGCCCAGCGATGGAAAGTCATATGGAGCAGAGAAAGTGCCCATCAATGCAAAGCCATATGGAGCAGAGAAAGTGTCCGGCAATAGAAAGCCATATGGAGCAGAGAAAGTGCCCTTCAATGGAAAGTCACATGCACAAGAAAAACGAAAGGGGAAAGAAGAACAAAATCGTCATTAGCGTGTGCCTATTTAACACCTTTCCAGGGTTTAATTAGCAAAATGAATGGAGTCTGATTTGATGACCATTGTTAATTGATTTCTGACAACGTATATACCTATTCCTGGATTCTATGACTTCGTTTCCCTTTCATGCTTAACGATTTTAGGTTTCCAAATTAGTTTTTACCTTTTCTAGTTTTATTGTTTTGCGATTTTTTTATCATGACCTTTTTGACTTGTTTAGACATCTTAATTGGGTTTCCATGTAGTGCCAGTCCCAATCATTGACAGAGAAGGAGGGCGACGCTAATCATCTTCGCTAAAACGTAGCATTGTGAAATTACAGCTAATCATTTGTTATTCATTAAATCTTCAAACCTTTCAACTGATGAATATAAAATAATCATCTTTGATATGACGCAGCCTTCTTATAATATGATAGTTTAGTTTGCAATAATATTGTCATCCACGCCTGTTTCGAGAGGGGCAGCTGACCCAGTAATCTACTTCGGTTAGCGTGTCCGTCCCATGCTCCTCTGTGCGTGTGTTACCCGGTTCGCATACCCATGGATGGTGGCTTCTTTCAGAGACTTGAATCTTGGGCTATGTCGGTCAATACACGGGAATTTTAAGTGGCAAGTCACACATTCAAACGGGCAGAAGTTCTGAAGCCTGAAGGATCTCACCCGATATATATATATATATATATATATATATATATATATATATATATATATATATATATATATATATATATATATATATATATATTATATATATAAGTAAGTACAAGTATATATAAGTATATATTATATAAGTAAGTATATATATATATATATATATATATATATATATATATATCAACGAAACCAGGACTCTGTAATTGTAACCGAACACTTATATAGTGCCACCCAGATCAGCGGCGCTCTCAACCCGCATCAATGCCAACACCCCTTACACCAGCAAAAAGGATGGTTTTCAAGCGTCTGCGGAAATGGCAGTCTTGTTGTCAAGACCTTAAACCTCAAGACCAAGACCAAGACCAAGACCTTGAACCTCAAGACCAAGACCAAGACCTTGAACCTCAAGACCAAGACCAAGACTTTGAATCTCGAGACCAAGACCAAGACTTTGAACCTCGAGACCAAGACCAAGACCAAGACCTTGAACCTCAAGACCAAGACTTTGAAACTCAAGACCAACACCGAGAACAACACCAAAAAATCACAACCATATGCAGACTTATATTACTTATTAAAAAAACTGTCAAGTCGGACTACTCGCTATTTTAATTAAAACATGAGTTTTATTTTATTCACAAAAAAAAACAACTCCAACTGCAGACTGAAGAGAATTCCGAATTCGTATTTACAAAAGTCCTTCATGCGAAATGTTATTCCAAATGCTTGTTGCATTTAAAAAAAACAATTCGCTCAGAATTTTCTGACCATGACGTGACCAGCCTAGAGCCCTGCGCCGGCCGCGCCGCGCCGCCGCCGCCGACATTTCGTGGGCGCCGCCGCCGCCGATTTTTGTTTGTCGGCGCGCCGCCGCCGACAATCTGTCGGCGCGCCGCCGATGCCAGTTTGATATGCTTAATTGTTATTGTAACATTTTTCATGTTTTGCATGCTATTGCGATAAATTGTTGCCTTAGTGTTAAATGGAAGTTGACATCTTGTACTTACTTACTTCATTTTATTTTTCTGGGGTTCTTTGCGAAACTTGATCGGCAACACGAATTGGTGCTGTCAATACTATGAGCGTATGATATCACCAATTCACGTTGACTTTTGCAGCTATCATAGCACACATAAGTTCACTTGCATGCTGTTGATTGTCAAGTGGGATGTATTAGTTGACAAGAAAGAAAAACAGACGAACTAAAGTAACTATAAAGAAAATATAAAACAAATTTCTCTGTTGCCGGTCTTACAGTCATTGTGAAAACTCTTATTCTGGGACGGAATACAATTTCTACACAAACAGCCCGAGTGTCAGCAATATAAGGTGCTGAAACACGGCTACTTGGCTATCTAACAGTTCTTAAAGTTCTTAACAGTTCTTAAGATGATAAGTATATATCTTTGCCTAAATGTTTTATTAAGCAAACTATTCTTCCTGACAAAATTCATTTTCCTTACACTCTGATGATCTTATCTTTGTGCCATGATACACACAATCGTTTAAAGCGATATCTTGATACAAATAGCCATTGTTTTGATACTTGTGTTCCTGTTGCCATTTCCTTAATACTCTGACAACAAAAGCATTATGCAGTGCATGTGTTTATATGTGTATTACAATACTACAGTATTCCCCATTCGTTACCTTCATGTTGAATAACTTTCATAACTTATTGATTGTAGACTTTAATGTCTGTGGTCTTATTACAATGGTGTACATTTTTGGCTTAATGTTGTAAGGTTAGAGGAGTTCATAAGTGCTATTAATATCAAGATATACCATTTAACTAATCCCTGCAAAACGGAAGGTTTAATTGATTAATACTTTTGGCTGGAATCTATTCAGGTAAACAGTATCAGTTGAGACAGGTTTTGACTTAGTACGTATGGTATCAAGAATGGTCTTTTTCAGTTTAGTCTGATACAAACAATGGTCTATAGGCCTACATGGAGACCTCAAATGGCATGGCACCAATTCAAATGGGCAGCAGACCACCTGGTAAATTCGTTGAAAAATTAACAGGGGCGAAGCCGAGTGCCTCTGCCATGCCAATTTTAGTGTGTAGGCCTGTACTGTATCAGTGCATATGCAAGTGTCACATTCATGCAATATGCATGTGCATGTTGCTTCATCTGATTACAATTTGCAAAAACCTATGCAGATGTGCAGTGTAATTAAGGATGTTCATATTTGTAAGGCAACTATCTGAAGGTGTCTTCTCTCTCAGTCCCTTTGTACATAGTTGAGTTTCAGTGTGATGGAGTGGCTTTAGAGAACTTGGCCCTCTTGACTGGTCACAGGACCAACGGCTGTTTAACTGTCATAGTGACTCATGCTTCTGAATAGGGCACGCCGCGCCGCGCCGCGCCGACGCCGACATTTCGTGGACGCCGCCGCCGCCGATTTTTGTTCGTCGGCGCGCCGCCGCCGCCGATCCAAAATGACCGGCGCGCCGCCGCCGACACTATGACGTCGGCGCAGGGCTCTAGACCAGCCCTGTAGGGCTTCATAAAAATTCTTCCATGTGAAAAATACGTTTTACAGGTGCTGAAATCACTGGCACACAGAGCAGCTTTTCAAGCACTTGATGCAATTGTAGAAATCGTGAATCTGTTTTGAAATCATTCCATGGTAAATAACCTGAAATCAAGATATCTGTCCAAAACAACAGTAAAGCCTCATTCATGCCGTGTAAATACTAAAGCAATTGTTTTAGTAATTATTGAATAAATTTTTAAAATCTTGCATTTTGTTAGATGGCTGTTCACATTGTCAAAAGTCTTGGTCTTGGTCTTGCAAAACCAAGACCAAGACCTTGAACCTCAAGACCAAGACCAAGACTTTTGGTCTCAAGACCAAGACCAAGACTTTCAAAAACGAGGACAACAAGACTCGGAAATGGAGAGGAGAGAGGCTAGAAGCTCTTAGACGAGGGACAAGGGAAGACAGTTCCAAGCGGAGGGACCCACCTTAGGCGAAGCTCCTGGATTGGGCCTTGGAAGAGCGTATACATGTTGAAGACCCACCATAGAGAAGAAGAGCAGACCCATAAGCTAGCTAGCCTGTGGCAGACATGGGTTGGAAGTGTTAGCGACTTCTTCTTCTTAACCTCGGCATGTGAGGGCGGGTGGCCAGTCCTCTCCCTCGCCTTCTCGTCTTCCCACCGACAGTGTGCGGTCAGTGTAATAATGAAGCTGAGTTGACTAGGGGGTGCAGGTGGAACAGAAATCTCGAACCAAATTTCTGCGCTGGTCGAGATTTGAACCCCCGACCTCTCGATTGACAGTCCAGCATGCTAACCAGTGTACAATTTCGAGCACCCACCATGCATAAATCTATTACACAATCCATCCAACACGCGCGCACACATAATCCCTCTCACTCACACACCTACACCTACACACATACATACATAGCCTCCAGACTCGGACTTAAATATATATATATATATATATATATATATATATATATATATATATATATATATATAGCAATGACAAGACAAGATAAGCAGCTGGATGGTGTCTTTGGAATGCGAGAGGCAGTGCAGATGGGTGGGTGAGTGGGTGAGTGCATGGGTGAGTGGGTGGCGTTGATGGTTGACATGTGTTAACTGTCAACCACGGAGGAAGGAACAACGCTTTTCCGACGACACCTTCATGTCATCTCAGCTTACGACAACGCACAGGCACATCCAACGGGATGAATGGGCGGAGGCAGGGAGGCAAGGAAGGAGAAAGACCAAGATGGAGAGAGAGAGAGAGAGGGAGCTAGAGAGAAAAAAGGGAGGAATGAAGGGAGGCAGGGTAGGAGGGAAGGAAGGAAGAGAATGTCTATTTATAGTGTCAGTATAAATTCAAATGGGATGGGCGAATGATGGATGGAGGGACCGAAGATGTGGGGTTGCTGAAGTTGTGAAGATGGATGTATGCATGCATTGTGTGAACGTATGTTTGTTTCAGTGTATATTGTATGAGAATACATGTATGCATGTTTGCATTGTATGTATGCATGCATGTATGTACGTATGTATGTATCCATCTATACGTGCAGACATAATTATGCCCTATGCATTTATACTTTCAGTAGAGGCCTAAGAAGTATATTAAGATGAAGTGGTTTGATAACCACTAAGGCCCGAGGCGCTTCTTACTGAAGCCCGTTTTCATCCGATGTTGAATAAGCAGATGCATAAAAAGAACGGGTATCCGTTGGGTCTCGTCGATTTTTCTACGGATAGGATGGATTTTTTGATGGAGGAAATACCGAGACGAGGAGTGGCCTCTGTAGAAAGAGTTGAACTCCAGAGATGTTTCAAATTTATTATATTTTTGGTATTGAAATCAACGCTCGCATTGGATTTACCAATTGATATTTTGATGTGACAAACAACACATTTCATTTCCTCTGTGAGGTAATTAGATGGTGCTATATATAGTAAGTGATTAGGTACACACAATACATATGACACATACATACACACACATACCATCGGAATACATGCATACATAATTACCTACATACATATATACGTACATACACACATACCATAGGTATACATACATACATAATTACCTACATATACATATATACATACATACGTACACACACATACATACCATAGGTATTCATACATACATACATACTTATGTACATGCATAAATAAAAGCAAACTTACTTACGTACATGCATACAAACATACATACATACATGCATACATACATACATACATACATACATACATACATACATACATACATACATACATACATAACTACATACATACGTACATACATACATACATACATACATACATACATACATACATACATACATACATACATACATACATACATACATACATACATACATACATACATACATACATACATACATACATACATAACTACATACATACGTACATACATACATACATACATACATACATACATACATACAAACATACATACATACATACATACAAGCATACATACATACATGCATGCATACAAAGTAACATACATACATATTCACAGTGAAGTCTAAGGAAGAAGTGTAATCCCCTGAAGGTATACTCCTCCGATGGGGGAAGAGTTTCCTCCCTTCCATCTACAATTCGTAAATGACGTCAGCCATGATGTTAAACAGACCAACTCAACTGATTCCACAACTTCTCTTAAAACCTTTTAGGCAGTTCACTCATACACGCCCAAGGCAAATACGGCCACTAATTTTTAAGATATATGTTACATATACAGACATGTATATATATATATATATATATATATATATATATATATATATATATATATATATATAAGAAATGTCAGAATCTTTTTCATCGTCATTCTTCCTCGGCAAAGACATCAACCGTCAACAGCAGACCAGCAGCAGCAACAGCAGCAGCAGCAGCAGCTGAAACACAGCAGCAGAAACCAGACTCCGCCGGAGGCAAGGAAATGCAACCCAATACAAACACCAAGCATCCCCAACTAGACATCCACATATATATATATATATAATATATATATATATATATATAATATATATCCTAACTCTCATCATATATTTACGCACATATGATATTCCGGGTCTGTGTATCATCCTTCATACATAATTACTGTATATAAACCATATCCAAACTCTCATTATATGAATACTATGAATGAATATAAACACATCAT
>OY744604.1:93363881-93468674 GCA_963556255.1 Allolobophora icterica
CCTCTCTCTTTGTTGGACTTCCTCAGACTCGCATTGTTTGTCTAGAGAGGGTTTTGCGGTCGGCTGCACGCTTGGTTGGCGGTATCTCCAGGTTTGACCACGTCTCTGAATTTATGCGAGACGTTCTCCATTGGCTTCCTGTCCAGCATCGCATTCATTACAGGGTCTCCACCATGGCGTGGCATTGTGTCCTAGGGCGGGCCCCGGCCTACCTCTGCGAGCTCCTTACTTTAACTTCCGCTTGTGCGGGGCGCCGTGCCTTGCGCTCGGCCTCCCGGGGTGATTTTGCTGTCCCCTATGCGCGTACTGCTATGGCGCAGCGTAGGGCATTCTCCGTGGTGGGTCCTACCGCTTGGAACGACCTCCCTCTCTCCCTTCGCTCTCTCCCTAGAGACCTCTCAGGTACTTTCTATGGCCTTCTTAAGACCTTTCTTTTTGACCGGGCCTGGGTCGGGAGCGCCACTGAGTAGATTTCTTGAAGGGGCGCTATAGAAGTTCATTATAGATAGATAGATAGATTATAGACTAACCTAATGGAACCGAAACCATGACCGTTGTTAACAATTCGTTGTGTAACTCTTTTGCACCTTTTATACATTCAAAAACAACTTTAACTTCAAGCTTTGTATTTAAAATTTATTCGCATATTTTACCTTAATCACAAACAGCATCAAATTATTATGATTAATAGCTAACTTAATTTAAGAATCATAAAACAATCTGCTTTTAAACAAAATTACCGTCTCCATCTAGCAACAATCCGTTGGAATTAAAGGAAATTAAAACGGTTTTTACTGGCCGATTCATTGAACAGCCACCTGGGGATTAGATTATTAATTAAACTTTCAGGGCGCGTTCTTTATTGCAATCGCTGCGTGTCGCAAGTGCAGCGATTAGAACAGTTGAGGCGTGAACTTTGAGGGTAGACAGCTCACGTGCCCCCAATAACTGAGAATGGGGCATTAACCTACTAGAATGTTATATCTTAAGTAAACTCAATATCTTAACTTTTTCCTTATCCCATATCATATATAACATTGCCTAGTTTCTTTTTTATTCTGTTTCGTGCGCCTCTTTGTATAACTTGTCTGTTAGCCACAGTGCGTTTGCAGGTGGTTCATTAAAGAACATAGTTACTTACTTACTTACCCCAAAATCGAGAGAAGAATATTTGAAATATTAAAATATCGTGATTTAAAATAGACAAACTTCTACAAAAACAGAGACAAAGAACAAGTACTATCAGAAATTCATAGTGAAAAGATCGAAATTGAAGATAAATGTGAAACATTTTTACATGCAAACGAAACGCACCCATTTCATGCGTTTTACGTAACACCGGAAGTGCACATGATGTTATTAGTTTTTGCCATCTGTCGTCAAGTTTCTTTTATCCCTCCTGCTATCCCTCCCTCCTGCTATCCATCCCTCCTGCTATCACTCCCTCCTGCTATCCCTCCCTCCTTCTGTCTACCTCTCCCTCCTTCTATCCATCTTTTTCCCATCCATCCCTCCCTTCTGATATCCATCCATCATTCTATCCATCTCTCCCTCCCTCTATCCATCCATCTTTCCTTCAATTCCTCTTTCTATTCTTTCATCCCTCCTGCTACCCATCCCTCCTTCTGTCCATCTCTCCCTCCTTCTATCCATCCATTGCTCCATTCTGCTTTCCATCCCTCCTTCTGTCCATCTCTCCCTCCTGCCCTCCTGCTTCAGCTCAACAAATCGTTGCGTTTGAGCGCAGTATTAATTCAGAAACCCAGGCAACGAATGATTAAGGTGTCGAGGTCAAATATCGTAAACTTTGAGAAGGTCCGGGTATAAAGGCGCCTTCATGCCGAGGGTCCATGTTTTATCGGACCTTTTCATTTGTCCCTGGCAAGCTAGCAACCTCTTACGAACAGAGTACAGCGCCCCTTCGATGCCGCTATGGGACAACTGCATCGGGTAGGGCAATATTTGCTAAATTTGGTTATTACTGAATGCAAGTAGTTTGCAGTGTTTTGCACGACTTCTGAATGACTGGGCCGTTGACGTCTGCCATAGGCCTATCTATTAGGGTGGTGCGAACGTAATGGTAAAAAAAAATTTTCTTAATTATTAATTGTAATAGTGTGAAAAAGTTGTGTCTATAAGAGGTGAACTTGTGGCTAAATTTGTCAGTTGCTAGTGCTATTTCTTGAACTGCCCCAACGACTTTGAAATTTAGCAGTAACAGTTGCATGCAAAATACTAATACGCGATTACTTACCATAACGATTAATACACATTGCGCAAGTGATTACCAATAGGCCTATATTTGTCACAAATAACTAAACAACCCTTCACTAAATTATACGTTTGGTTATTGAACATTTCTAAACACAAATTTTAAGAAGTTGAAGATCATTGTTATGGACAGTTTGGTAAGTTTTTTTCTCGTTTGCTTAGGTTTATTTACTTCTATGAAGGTAGGGCCTACTTGGTTTTCTGATGCATCCATGTCTTCTTCGTCTGCTAAGCTTTGACTCTGTACTGGATCTAGAGCTGTACCGATGCATCGGGAGCATTCGTAATCGGGCCGATTATTAGAGGAATCGGCATAATCGGTATCGGAGAAAGAGTATCGGCGCCGATGCAAATTATTGTACAGTTGACGTTTTTTGCACAATTTTCGTCACAAATAGAAAACTGAGCACAAGTGTCTATGTCTTGTTTCTTATTACTGATTTATATTTAGCATTGCACTACTTAGCAGACACTGTAGAAACCAAGGACCTATTATACACAGGACTGGAAACTCCTTGATAGCCCTTATACAACGTCATATGCGAAGTTTTTGGGCGAAACTAAAATAATCGGCTTCATACGCTTCAAAAGGCCTTATCGGTACAGGTCTGGATCTATTTCTCTTTCCGCTGCGGAATTTTGATCATTACTGTCTGCTAATGTTTGTTCATTGCTGAAATCCAATGTTTGCGACATCTTAGGGTGCTCGATCAGCTTTCCCTCATGCCGCTTCTTTAGTTTAGTTGATGCCATCTTATCTTAACCGCCAATAATCATAACTCTAATCGTCCGCTGATCATGTAGGAACTCATGTTCATCGTTTGGCACCTTTCTGGCGATGGGACAGTTACAATTGTCAATGGCACATTTGCAAGCTTCGATGTAAAAACTTTTTCTCTACATTTATGTTAAGTTTTGCCATTTTGACGATTATACTACTACTTTTTCGACATAATAGGTCGGCGATCGAAATTCATCGTGGAATGCTCTTATCACCTTCAGAACTCTTGTATGTGAAACTGCCACGATGGAAGCTTTTCTCCATATAAGTCTTAGCTACGATGTGTCTTGCTACGATTTCTGCTGTTTGAGTGACAGTAGATTCTTTGGTTCCTTCCGTGTTGACTCTGTTGATGTTATGGTTAATATAATTGTAGTGTCTCATAACGTCTTCATAAGTTGTCAAGACATTTTTCGGTAACTCGCACGAATATCCAAAATCAGTAGGCCTACATTTTTCAGCGGTTCTTGTTTTGATTTTGGATAACTGATCGAAAAGACTTCTGTTTAAAAAAAATTCCGATAAACCGAATTTCTACAAACTTTTATACATGACATTGATAATATATTATACAATTAACATCGTGCCCTGAAATATGACATATGACCTGGTAGGCAGGGGCATAACTTTGGTCTAAAAAGTGGGGGATACCAATTTCTTCCATACACGAAGCAAGGCGAAGACCGATTTCTGGGATGGCTCAATAATTGACATTGTTTTAAAAGTGGGGGTGCGGTACCCCAGTCCAAATTTTGGAGGTACGGTACCCATCGTACCCCCACCCTCAAAAATTACGCCTATGGTGGTAAGCCCACTACCGGTTCGCTTAATATGAAGGATTGAAGGGATGAAGGACATTGAAGAATGAAGGTTCGCCTTAATATGAATTGGTTCTAATGCACTAGAAACAGGGATATAGTATCGAACTTCGACGACGCCGCTGGGGCACCTCAGAACTTCAAAATATTTCAACCAAATTTTGCACAGTCATTTACTTTTACCAAATGCAACTTTTAAACGCTATTACGTTTGTAAATTCGCACTTTACTTTTTTCGCACCACCCTACTATCTATATTTTCCAACAACTGGTGAGACAACTGGTGATCAGTATTATTGTCATTGTTTAATGACATCTTGTGGCTCTTGTGGCCACTGACCTCGATAATAGATTATAATCATCTAACACGAAATTTAGGCTATTTGGTTAAGAAGGTAGCGTTTGAAGGAAAGAGGCTGATGATCTCTCTTTCAGGCATCAGTCAAGACGCCGGCCATGTACTCCGGGGTCTCTTCCCCCTCAGTAACAGTAGTTACTGCCTTCATACCAGAACACATAGCTATACAGTAATTTCATTCCTCGATCCCCTATAAGAATGCCTACTGACTCGGTTGATATGGAGTGGACTCTCCAAGAATGATATTAATTGGCTCTTCATGTCTGTTCCAAGTTGCGTTTGTGTCAACTTGAATGTTACGAATAAACTAATATTGATTGATTGATTTTAGAAATATAGGGCCCAAGGCATAGATGAAAAGCATTTAAATATATGTAAATATAGCCTTGATATTGACATTTTCACAGACCTAAAATTCAAGTACAAGTCTTAGGTTTGAAATTTAATAGTCGATCCTAGCATAAATGAGTTTTGTTCTTTGAGTCATTGTTGCTGTTTGGTATTTTCATTTTCATATACGCTATCTTGACGAATTACTTGGTAATTTATTTGCCATTGTATTATATTATTTCGTCTAAGGGGCCATCCACATATTACGTACGCAATGAGGGGGGTCGGGGGTCGGATTTAGGCGATTTTGCGTACGGGTGCGAACGGGGGGGAGGCGGGACAAAATGTATGCGTACGCAAAATAAATTTCTAATTATGACGTCCATATTGGCCTATTTATAACTCTGTATTGTCCTATAGTAGTCCCATGGCATTTTATTACATTATAATTATAAAAGCCATGTGCAGTTATTCTGTGCTTTGTGCGAGACACCTATAATTTGTCTACATTAGCCCTCACTAATCCTTCAATCTGGCCTAAAGTGCAGACAGTCGCTGACTGGAGCTGTCGAGACACTTTCTGCAGCTGGTCTTCCCGGGGGGGGGGGTGCGTCGAGCGTACGTACGCGGGGGGTGTGGAAGAAAGTACGCTTTAAAACAGGGGGTCCAATTTTTCCGGATTTTTGTGTACGTAATATATGGATGGCCCCTAAGCCTCCCTCGGATATCTGCGTGCTGTATATATAGCGCCCTTTGAAACTCTCGAAGACGCAAGCTGGTTTCTTCCGCTGACTAATCCTTGTTGTGCGATAAGAGAATGAATATATATGTATATGTTATGTATTTATATATATATGTATATATTTATGGTAAGTGTTTTTCGTGTCAATTTCTTACCTTGTCCGGAGCATTATATCCATTTAAATGATACCACATCATCCTCAAAACCCCACATTTGACAGCTACAGGCAGGTGCGGCCAATATCCAACAACATGGACCAGAATATGCTGTCCATAAAGAAATGCTCGCCGCGAAAACGCACCCTGGTGACGGAGTCTGATCTAACACGAGACAGCGTCTGTCTTTGGCGCACAGTTCTTGGCCAATTAGACGAGAAACAGTCGTCGACCTTATCCAAAAGAACGCTATTATTGTGTGTTTGTTGTCTGTCTGTCTGTCTGTCTGTCTGTCTGTCTGTCTGTCTGCAGGCTTATGTATAACTATGTGTGTACCGCCTCTATAGTACAATTCACTTATGCTCGAAGTGTGTCTGTGTGTCTGTCTGGCTGTCTATCTTTCTGTGTGTTTGTGTGTTACAGATGACCTAAAAGTGCCCATCAATGGAAAGCCTGAAGCAGCAGAGAAAGTGCCCTTCAATAGAAAGCCATCTGGAGCAGAGAAAGTGCCCATCAATGGAAAGCCATCTGGAGCAGAGAAAGTGCCCTTCGATGGAAAGCCATCTGGAGCAGAGAAAGTGCCCTTCGATGGAAAGCCTGATGCAGCAGAGACAGTGCCCTTCAATGGAAAGCCATCTGGAGCAGAGAAAGTGCCTTTCTATGGAAAGCCATCTGGAGCAGAGAAAGTGCCCTTCTATGGAAAGCCATCTGGAGCAGAGAAAGTGCCCTTCAATAGAAAGCCAAATGCAGAAGGAAGAAGAAAGGGAAAATAGAAAGACATGGTTTTGCTTAAGTTGCATTCACTCAGCACCCTGCTGGGTTCAGTTGGCAAATAAATGCAGACCCGTTGACGACCATTTTTATATCCAGTACTGATTACGTTTCTTTCGCTGGATTCTATGACTTCGCTTCTCTTTCATACTTATCGGATGTTTTATTAGTTAATGCATTTTAATGACCATTTTGAGGCTGCAAATTCTTTTTTTTTACCTTATGCAGATTTCCAATTACATCATGACTTTTCCTATTTAAAGAAGTTTAGCTGGGTCTTCAGGTAGAGCCAGTCCCAAGCCTGGATAAAGAAAGATGGCGTTGCGAGTCATTTTTTTATGACACACCATCGCTAAACAGAAACTTCGTAGTTCAAGTTTAGTCGGCAACTTGTTTTAGAAAGGAGCAACTGTATTAATAATTCTTGCACAGTCCTTGTTAAGTATCGAAACTAATTCAGACCGAATGATAATTATGTTTATTAAAATATGAGTGATAACTATTTTTGCCTTCAAAAATAAACTATATAATGTTCCGGCGGAAAGCATTTAGACGACCGAAATATATGATAGGGTTCTATTTTATAAGATGAATCATATGAATTAATTTCTTCATGGATTAGCTAATTGTCTGATCTTTCCTTAGTGTAGGTCTTCGAATATATATGAAACATATATGCACCAAAACAATACCCCATACATAATTGGCAAGAAACCAATAAGAATGTAGTACCAATTATAAAACATAAACATCAATAATAAAAGTAACAGGGAACATTGCAAGTAATCACCATACTACATATATATATATATATATATATATATATATATATATATATATATAACTTCTATTGCGCCAATGTCTACAGCAAAAGGCATCAGCTCACGGCACACCAAAACGAAACCGTAATCAGTTCAATATCCAGAATATCAGTCCGTAGGACAGAGGCAGTCGATAAGCAATTTGAAAGAGGTTCAGTTTTGAGGACGAAATGACAGAAGCGATTGAGAGCGGATAAACACAGTTGGTACAGCACCCGAAAAAGCTCGATCACCAAGAACTGTCCTTGATTTACGATGACCGGACATAGATAATCAGATAACGTCGTTGAATTAGTACAAAGTTATAATTAGTACTTAGTAAGTTAGTAAGTGGTTCACGAATAGCTTATCCACAGTTTAGTATACTTGCATGTAAGAAATGAGTTAACGATGTTTAAATAACACATTTTATTTATCACCAAGATGATAATGATAATAACAGAGATTTAAGTGTCATTAATCGTAGGCAGTCGAAAAGAAATCGATGCAACGATTCAGAAGCACTTGGTACATATGATACAGCATAGCCTCCGTCCGCGCCCACATGACTTTGCCTTGCCTCCCAAAGACGATGCTAATTTTATTAATAGAGTTCTCTACGGTGCTCTAAAGTAGAATCCAGTTTCTCCATGATTCATTTTTATTTACAGTCAAGCGACTCTTGATTCTATTATTCTAAACTTGTATTTTGTACCATTTTGCGGTGTGACAACGTGTGGAGTTAATAAACGAATAATAATAATAAGAATCACTAAAAAACGTTACACATTAATAATGTTAAGGATGATGATGGTAGTGGTGGTGGTGATGATGATGATGATGATGATGATGATGATGATGATGATGATGATGATGATGATGATGATGATGATGATGATGATGATGATGATGATGATGATGATGATGATGATGATGATGATGATGATGATGATGATGATGATGATGATGATGATGATGATGATGATGATGATGATGATGATGATGATGATGATGATGATGATGATGATGATGATGATGGTGTGCTTATATTCTAACCGTCTCGTCTCCAATGTTCACTTCGATTGTCCATGCAGTCTGCTCTAGTCTTGACTACTTGAATCCAAGGGGTAATGTTCATTTAGTAAGTACTTAGTAGGCCTACGTGTTGTTCAACATCTGATCATTTCTGTATTTCTCCTATCTGCATCTAATGTCAGTCAGAACATTTTAAATGGTTACAAATCACTGCTGGACAGCTCGGCTGTACTGTCCACCTTATCAATTTCTGTACAATTGAGAAGTAACTGAATTGCATTTGAGATACATGATTGTCAATTAATAAAATTCATTGCGATGAACAACTGATTGGCCTCACTATCTGCGCATCAAGAGATAGCAGTTGACATGGCCACCGAAAGATTAATAATCATCAACTTGAACATCATTCGTTCGTCGAGTCTAACTCCATTAGGCATCTTGGTTTCGAAGCTACGCAGAAGAAGACAATCCAGGTAAGCTGTATAATACCTGTATAAAGATATTTCTTTTGAGGACAAAAAACTAATAAACGAATTATATACACACGCACACATATGTATAAATATATATGCGTGTTAATATGTTTACATATAATTTGCATAACACACGCACGTAATTATAAATAATTACAAATAATAAATACATATGCTCGCAGTGAGTGATCACGTATTTTACCTTGTTATGTGACGTCGTTTAGGTCAGGACTGAAATCTCATCTGTTTCGAATTGCTTCCCCTTTTCTGTAGCCTTTTATATATTGGGAGGATCAAACGCTCCTCATTCAGGCGATTGCCGTCGGCTCTGGAGCCAACTTTCGTCTAAGCTCGGCCGCGCAATACCGCCGTGAACCCAACTTTCACTGCTTACGAATACGTGCAGCAACTGGGCGGAAGAGTCGTTGATGCCTGACGTTCTACGGAGGGCTTGTCTCCACCAGCACCGCCTGGATCGCTTTAGATTAGTGACCTCCTCGCGACTTTTCTTCTTCAGGATTTCGTAGACGAGTTGCTCCTATTCCTGTTGGCGCTTTGCAATACCTGACTTTCTGAAGTGCATTTACCATGCAGCTGAAGGCGAGTGGTCGTACGACTTTATTTAAAGAGTCCTGGATTGGATCCTAATGACATCAGTAACTATCGCCCAGCCTCCAAGCTCTCATTTCTCTCTAAGATCATCAAGAAAATAGTCCAGCAGCAGTCGATGTCTTATCTAGACACGCACCATCTCGTGCCAAAGTGTCGACTCGGCTTTAAGAATGGTCACTGAACTGAGACGCTTCTTCAACTCGTTTCCGATATCCACGATGCTATGGACGCTGGAAGAGTCACACCACTCCCCCTTGTCGATGTCAGCGCGGCGTTCGACACCGTTATCACACCACCATTCTGACCCGTCTCGGCACTTCCTGCGGCTTTGCTGGCCGGTCGCTTGATTGGTTGACGGGCGGACGAAGAGAGTCGAGATTGGCTCAGACATGTCAACCTGGGTCCGGGTTCTGTGCGGTGTTCCTCAGGGGTCTGTACTAGGCCCGCTCCTCTACGTCCTGTACTCTGCGGATCTGACCCAAGTCGGCACAGCTTTTCGCGACATGCCACCCATCTGTTGTCATCTATTGCGTTTCGAGGATTGCTGGCATTCAAACCAAGATCTTGTGAAAAACCCAAGGAGTGGTAACGCTGATAAGTAGCGTATGAATTTGAAAACACAGCCTGTTAACGATAAAACCACACAGTGATGAGCATCACATTATTTTCCTGCAATCGGCTTCGGCTAAACTCTTCGAAGACTTGGCTTCGGCTAAGCCCTGTGATAGCGCAGTTCATTTCGTTCGGCTCTCGACGCAGTCTATCAGACATCTATAAGACTGCTATTCTGGCATCATCCCGAACTGGGCTACGCTGCACATCATTCGCGATCTGGGCGTTCTTCTGGACGACCAGCTGACGATTCACTATGCGGGACGCGCTCTTACGAACTGAGTCAGATCGGAGTTATGCGGCATGATCTGTTTCACGAAGCTGCCTCTCTTTCATCATGGCGCGTCTGGACTACTGCAACTCAGTTCTGGTAGGTCTTTCACGTTTCCGCATTCGTAAGCTTCAGTCTGTACTTAATTGTTCGACCCGGATCGTGGCCAAACTAGCGTGATTTTCGAACATATCGGCGTACATGCGTGACACCTTGCATTGCCTCCCCGTCGAGAAGAGAATGCAGTCGAAGCTGCTCCTCAAGGGCCGGGATTCGATCGCTGGCTCGGCACCAGACTACATCTCGCAACTCTTCACTCCGTTCTCAACGCTTCCGCGCAGCAGCCGGCTGCGTTTGGCTTCCAACGAAACGAACAGTTGATGGTTCCTCGTTCTTGTACGTCGTAGCGAGCCGAGCGCGCCTCATCCTTTGTGGGTCCGCCACTCTGGAAAAATCTGCCACTAAACACACGATTACTAGAATCCTTAGCTGTTCAGGAAACTTTTTCTGCTCGTCTTAAGACACATTGTTCGGTAATTCCTAGGTAACCGTACCGAAGCGCCATTGTGAGTTGCCTAAAGGCCGCTAAACAAGTGCTCTGATACATACATTCATACTATATTATATGTACAAATATACGTACACACATAGTATAGGCCTACATGCTTTCGTACTACATAATATACAAGCATTCGTACATGCATACACACACTCTCGCGAATAAAAACAAACATTAATATAAATATACAAACATGCATGTAAGCATACATACACACTTGCACACATATAAGAATACATATAAAAACATACATACATGCATATATGTATGCATACATACAAATATACCTCTATGCATACCTACACACATACCTATTATATACATATATATATACTAGCTGGTTTACCCGGCGTTACCCGGGGTAATAAGTTTCAATCCACACCACCACCACCACCACCACCACCACCACCACCACCACCACCACCACCACCACCACCACCACCACCACCACCACCACCACCACCACCACCACCACCACCACCTCCACCACCACCACCACCACCACCACCTCCACCACCACCCTGTCCTGGTGACACAGAATAATCTTCTCGGGTGGCGCCATCTGGTGACTGAAAATAGGTCGACTCGAATGTGTAAAAAGTCGGATTTTGGAGTTTTTTGCCCGGACACCATAGAAGCGGTCAAAAGGTGGACGAGAAGCCTCACACTGGGTGTGTAATGCCCACCCCGAGACAGCAGTGAGGTTTTAAGTGAAAAGCTCGAAAGCTGTCGAAATGCATTCCGGTCTAAGATCGCGTGAGGGACAGACAGAGTTTCTTCTTTATATATATAGATATATACATATGTGCAATTGTGCATACGTACATACATATATGCTGCTAGACTAATTGCCCGTCTTCCTCGATTCTCTCATATCCTTTATGGCAGAAGAACTCCACTGGCTTCTCATCCTTGTCTCTAAGGCTCAACTTGGTTTCGCTCCGAAATATTTATGTAACTTAATTCATCGCCTTCACTCTGCTACTTCTCTTCGTCCTCTTCGTTCCTCTGACCGTTTGGTCCTCCTCGTTCCACGTGTCAGGAATTCATTGGCTCAATCTAGGTCTTTTGCTTCCATTGGCCCTGCTCTTTGGAATGAGCTTCCTCCGTCCGTTCGTTCTTCTATTCTCTCAGGTAACGTCTCTTCCTCTTTTACCTCAAAACTTGCTTTTTCTCTCGGGTTCTCTCCCACTGGGAGCGCTTCTGAATGGTCCTCCCGCTAGAAGCGCTTTATAAATATCCGAATACAATACGATACAATACAATATATATATATATATTCATACATACATGCATAGTTCATACATACATACAGATACACATGCATACCTACACACGTTCATACAATACATACATGTGAGAGTTTCCAAGAATTGCGGACAATCCATCAGCATTCTGCTTAGCCACTTCATTTTCGCAATGACATATTAAAAGATTTATTTCAGAGATGTCGTTTTCGATCGTTTTCCTCGTGTGTCTGGTAACAACCGCTGCTGCTCAGACAACTCCAAGCAACGCAGGTGACAAATATAAGTGTTACTAGTATTTCTTAAAACAATAGCCTAAATACCTGGCGTATCTGCTTTAAATGCGTTTTTGTTAAAATACGTCATCGCAACCTACGAAAGATATAAGACGGAGAAGAAGAAGATGATGATGATGAAGAAGAAGAAGAAAAAGATGATGATGATGATGATGATGATGATGATGATGATGATGATGATGATGATGATGATGATGATGATGATGATGATGATGATGATGATGATGATGATGATGAAGAGAAAGAGAAAGAGGAGGAAGAAGGGGAGGAAGAGGAGGAGAAAGAGAAGGAGGAGAAGGAGGCGGAAGTAGAAGGAAGAAGAGGCAGAGGAAGAGGAGAAGAAGGAGGAAGAAGAGGACGAGGAAGAGGACAAGGAAGAGGAGGAGGAATAGGAGGAGGAAGAGAAGGAGGAAGAAGAGGAAGAAGAACAGTCCTTCAAGCTAGCCTCGAGAAACAGCCATGGGTTTGAACAATTAGCGTCTTTATTTTCTCAGCCTCGGCATATTATGACATCTGGTTTCCAGTCCTCTCGTTTCGTTCGCCGCCTGATCTTTCCACCGACAGTGTACTGTAAGTGTACGCATTAGAGCTAAGTTGGCTAAGAGGCGCAAGTGCAGCTGATATCGGAAAATAAATTTCTGCCGTCACAGGGACATGAACCTCGATTACACGGTTTACAGTCCAGCACATAATCCACTAGACTATTCCACACATCGAAAAGTATTAATAACCAAACACATTTGATTGCTTAAAACTTTATTACTGCATGACACAATGTGGTCCATAGGTAAATTGCAATTGTAATTGTAATCTGACATTTTGTAAAGCGCCACTTCAAGAAAAAGCTTATCAGTGGCTCCCACAGTGTTAAAAGATAAGTTAAAAGAGATCTGGTTATACGAGTGTCCTGTAGGACTGTAGTGATACATGGTTGAGTCAAATCCAAAATACGTGCGCAATCGGCGTAGTTAACAAGTTAGCCCCCAAACTGAACGTACTTAAGTCAATCAAACTTGCGGAGTTGCTGGCTTCTGCTTCTGAAGAACAAATTCAGGTTTATAAAGATTCAGTAACGCCAGAAACAGTAGCAGGATTATAATACGTGGAACTATGATATGGATTATTCTACTCACATCAACTAATCTAAAGTATGTGAGGGAACTAGCTTAGTCTAGATGAAATGAATGAAATTATTATGACGGCAGTAATCAAATGAAAGTTATTTTAATGACAATACTTCAGTGAACATAGCATGACATTTCCATGATGGCTAAGAACAAAATATGAACTTACATAAAACACGATGAATTCACCTGTCACGACGGACTCAGAAATCTCAGCGTTGATTGTTCAGAATCTCAAGGTAATAGCAAGAACTCTGAGAAACTCTGAGCACCGAATTTTACCCACGGGAATTATTTATAGATTCTATCTACACTGAACTATGCCTCTGCAATACCAGATTGGAGAAAGGACAGACAGCCAGCTGTCGTCCCTGGAATAGACCAATGAAGACACAACCTCTAATCAACTCCATTAATTATTAGGACAATCCATCCCCTAAATTATAATTTAGCCCATAATCAATTTGTCTTACCCCGCCTACCTGTATTACATAAATATTATAATATACCTATAGGAAATATACACTTATCATAGAACCATCAAATGAAAGGAAAAGCTGCGTATCGCCAGAATTCAAGTAGCAGTCGAGAGCGCAGTGGGTAAGTAAAGAACCGAAAGGAGTGGTATATGATGTAAATAGGAGTCAGTGGCGTAGCTAGCTTTTCATGGGCCGGGGTGCAGAGGGTCCCGCTTGGGCCCCTGTTTGGCCCTGTAAGGCCTGTAGCCTTGCGTTCTTACGAAAACTGTGGGCCCCTGGTGGGCCCGGGTGCCTTGCACCACCTGCACATATGATAGCTACGCCACTGATAGGAGTAGCCCATACCGAACCTTGTGGTATACCGTAACTCAAGACGATGTGCGCAGAACTGTACTGATTTATACGAAACGATTGATGGGTGGTGCAGGTATGATGCGAACAAAGCGATTTCGGGATCACCAGATGGACCGTATTCGTGCAGTGCTGGGCTCTCTTGGCGGTAATTGTGAATGAGTATGTTACTATCAGTCACGTCAAAAGCAGCAGATACGTCAAGGAGAACGAGAGCGGTTACTTTTCCTGTATATTTATGGAGCTGGTCATGTGATTATGAATGGTGAGTAACGCAGTTCGGTGGAATAGTATTTGCAGTTCATCATCACCTTCATCATCATCATCATCATCATCATCATCATCATCATCATCGTCGTCATCATCATCATCAGCATCATCATCATCATCATCATCACCGTCAGTTCCTGACGTAAGCCTTTTGAAGCGATTTGTACGAATATACACGTATCATCTCCATTGTCCTCGGTCACTTGTCAAGTCTATTGCTCCCTTAGTGTTAGTCCACGTGATGCTATGTCCTCATTTATATTATCTATCCAGCTTAGTCTTGGTCTGCCTTGTGTTGTTTCCTTCGAATCTTGCACTACATGCACTGTGTGGGGAATTGGGTCAACTGGCATTCTCTCTACATGTCCAAGCCGTCGGAGTCTTCGTTGAACGACTTTGTATTTGGCAGAATAGAAAAGAAGATGCAGGCTTTGGGACTAGAAAAGAAAGCTTAGGCGATTAGGATTTACTTTTCCAATGACTTTGGAAATAAAAATTGAGAGTAAAGTTGGAGCGGTAATTTGATGCATCTTCAGGAAAAAGATGTTGTTTTTTTAATTTATGTGAGAATCTAACATGAAATTGATCGACTGCTATCGTTAGTAGGCCTACATCTTATGTAGGCCCTACATCAGAAATAAGCATATCTAGCGCAGCATACCATCTGTGTCACTCATTGTTTATGGTGCAAATTGTTGCAGACAATTTCCCATTGTCTGTACATTTCCTTCCAACATATTGCTTCTTCCCATAGGTCTTTCCATGCTGGTTCAAACCACAGAAGATACCGTCGTCTCGTAAATTTTTCTATTTCTCATAGATTTTTCTCTCCACTCTGTCCGACTATTAGTCTGTAGAACCTAATTTAGTGCATTGCTGAGCAATCTCTTGTTGTTCAGTCAATATCCAACTCACAGTCTTGACTAATTTGATTAGCAAAGTTCTTAGGCACCAGATTCCTAGTAAACAATGTAGAATAACTTGCTTACATTCTCCGTTTGATCACATGACATATCGTAGGAAAATATTCTTGAAATCATCTAGTGGAAAAGATTCTTTTTATTATTGTTTACATTTTAGGCTCTCAGAGTTTAGTCGATATGTCACAATAAAAGTTCTTTTTTATTGATTTTCTGGCTGTGTAGTAAAAGTTATTATGTTTTGAATGACTTTGTAAATACAGTCTGCGGCAATACTTCCTTCTACGGTCCGTCCGGAGTCATCAGTTCTCCCAACCACCCTGGCTATTACGACCCCTATCTCGACTGTGACTACAACATTTACGCTTCACCGGAAAGTCATTTGTCGCTCACCTTCACGGCATTCAACACCGAAGAAATTTACGATGTTGTGACAGTTAGTATTTGGCGATTTTATGGAAGGCTAGTTTTGTTATTGGCTTAAGTGCGAACGTTTTTGGGTACCTCTTGATCATTATCCTTGCCATATTTACTTTCAAATCAATTGGAGCAATAATAATATTATTGACATTATTGATGTTATTATTGTTGTAATTTTATTATTATTATTATTTTAGTTGTAGTAGCAGTAGCAGCAGCAGTAATATTGGAAGTACTAGTAGCAGTATTAAATAATTAGCAACTGCTATTGCGCCGGTGTTTGATGCACAAAGTCCCACCGATGGCGCACCAAACTTATTACGTAATCAGGTAAAACTTACAGATAACTAACAGTCAGTTTACGCAAAGACAGTCTTTGCTTGACAAATAATTTAGAAAATACAAATTAGAAGTTTAGAACAAAATGACATAATCGACTGAGCAAGACAACAGGGAGCGAATTACAGACTCAGCAACCGAAAAAGATCCTACATCCAGCACAGTTCTAATGAAGGGCAAGCGATCGAGCTATCTTGCAAGACGAGGTCTTGGAAAAATACTAAGACTGCTGTATAGGCCACTGGACAGTATTTATAAACAGAATGTAACTATCTACAGAGTTATATGAAAGGCTATTGCGGGTGTAGCTTCTGTTTTTGTAACTTCTATGTTCCATAGTCATTCATAATTAATAACTGTTGCTCAACATTAGCATATTTTGCTACTGCATTTTCCATTTGTCAAGATATTTTCGCATTTTAAAGGTTGCAACAAACTTCTAATAGGCAAATAGTAAATATTTCTATGACATATTTAACCAAAATATTTAGTTTCACAATTTAATTATTTTGAGCATAGTAAAGAAATTTCCGAAATAACCAAAATTCAAACGTCTTCATTTTGTGCGGCAGATTAGTTGCCCAACCAATTCGAGTTTTCCTCCACAAGAATATTCTGGAGATTCATTACCTGGCCCTGTATGGATTCCGTGGTGCAGTCATGGAAGAGTCAACTTTCGTACCGACGGCTCCACTATCTCCACGGGATTCAGCCTCGATTATGATGTCAGTTCTTCAGGTAGGTGCTTCCGGAAGTGCATAGTCCTTTTCGTTTTTCTTTGAAACGTGGCAAGAGATAGTTGCAGCGATGTTTGTGCTAGAGGGAAAGATGGTTTGAATTAAGGTAAAGGCTAGGGGGAATATATGCCACTATATGGCCAATCACAGTATTTAAATTCAGTTCTTATTATTTAGTCTCTTGACTATTCAACACGGCCATCTGACTGTCTATCTTTGGTCGTACCCAAAGTAAAACTGTTCTGGGTGAACGAATTTTTCCGTTTGCTGAACCTAAATTTCGGAATTCCCTCCATGTATGTGCTTGTTCAGCTCAGTCGCTTTTGTCATTTCGTGCTCAGCTTAAAGAGTATCAGTTTCGACTTGGTTTTCCTCTGTAGACTGTCTCTCTCTCTCAAAAGACTGATCTTCCGGATGTTGACCTTGTAATGACTTCGTTTTGCTGTGCCATCGGTTGCATTAGATAAATGATAATGCAATAATGTAAATGCGCTTGTGATCATGATTGAATGTGAAGGTGTTCCACTAGAAATGTTTCTTTAAAGGATTGGAATCTCCTATGAGATTCTGTGCTAGGAACTGGAACACGTTGTTAGTAAACGCCATCGCAAGCGTGTTTTCTTCGGCTAGATGTTTTCCCAGCCAATAGCACGAAAGCCTGCAGTAGGTGACTGACCGAGATTAGACATAATCTATGTCGTCTGCAGATTTGTCTGTGTGCCTCCGACGGATTTCTTCGTAATCCGAAGACACCCGCTCGGCTGGAAGGAATTAGCTAAGTGGATGATGGACGGTATTCGCCAGGTCATAGCCTCGTCACTGGGTGTTTGGGTTATTTTAAATATGTATATATATATGTGTTTCTTATATATAATTAAATATTCCTTGCGGCTAACCACTTTTGAAGAACCGTCACTGCACAGAATTCCAAAGTACGTAGTGGTGCTATGAACATCTTCAGATGTTCATGATCACCGTCGTCGTCATCACCATCATTATCATCATCATCGTTACCATGGTCATTATCGTCATAATCATCATTTTTGTCATCAGTAGACTTGAATGTGCTGATGTTCTGCTAATGCAGTCTTCAAACTGGGGCGTAAAGTACAACTTTGGGTTAACTAGGCCAACTCTGTATCACCATGTAAATATGTTGGTCTCTATGTTGGTCTCCCTCACACTCGACTGCATTGCCTTGAACGCGTTCTACGCTCTGCCGCGCGGCCTCGTTGGGCGCATCCCTAAGTTTGGTCACGTGTCTGACTACATGCGTGACGTCCTCCACTGGCTTCCTTTTTCGCAACGCGTTGTATACCGGGTTGCTTCTATTGTCTGGCAGTGTCAGCTTGGCCGCGCTCCTTTCTATCTACGTGAGCTCTGTTTTCCAGCGTCCGCACTTCTTGGTCGCCGTTCACTCCGTTCCACCGCCCGCGGTGACTTACATGTTCCTTTCGCTCGCACTGCAACCATGCAACAGCGAGCATTCTCCGTTGCCGGTCCCACTATCTGGAATGGCCTTCCTGTTGGACTGCGGTCTCTCCCTCGAGACTCGTCCACCTCTTTCTTCTCTGCGCTTAAGGCTGTTCTCTTTCGTCGAGGTTGGGCTGGGAGCGCCTCTGAATAGTTGCCTTGAAGAGCGCGCTATATAAATGTACAATTGATTGATTGATTGATTGATTTTACATAAATGTAATTTTAGTCTTAATATAATGTTGCGGAATTTGGAGTAAAGCATTGAACAGCCTTTTTTAATATGAAATGCCATTCTTACAGGTTTTACGAGTGTCCCGATGAATGAGGCTACTACAGCAGGTGATAAAGAAACGTCTATATTGTATATTAACATGTGCTTTTCGGTGACCAGATATTGCCATAGAAGTTTCAGTTGCAGTTTCTGAGTTTTGGGAAGTTTCCTGATGTGACAACAAGTTTTCATATTAATTTTCAATTAAATGTTATTACGCAGGCTATGTTACTAGCTTATAATTTACCTCGCTCATCATCCTGTTTTGTCAGAGTTTCTTAAATACTTAACTGACAAAATTAATGTAAACCCGCCGTAACAGCTGCTCTGCCTCTCCCTGGTCTCTCTGGCAATCGGACTCGTATCACCAATGTACATCCCTCGGATACGACGCAGCGCTCGTGAATAAGCTGGTGCTTTGTGCTCAGCTTTACAGTGGCGCTTTAGAAAATTGGAGATTACGATTTTGTAATGGTAATTTTTTGTAATTGTAACCGAAAACTTATACAGCGCCACTCAATTCAGAGGCGCTTTCAACCCGCATCACTGCCAGCACCGGCAAAAAGGAAGGTTCTCATGCGTCTACGGAACTGGAGAGGAGAGAGGGCAAAAAGCTTTTGGCGGAGATACAAGGGGAGACAGTTCCAAGCAGAGGGGCCAACATAGGCGAAACTCCTGGATTGTGCGTGGAAGAGCGCATACGAGGGACAACCAAAAGGTCGCGAGCCGAAGATCGCAAGGAAGCCCTCGCAGTCAAGGAAGACACTGGGTTGCAAAAATTCATTAGGTAAGACGGAGCGAAGGCAGTGAGGCAGTTGCGCATGAGGGTGAGGGTTTTAAACTCAATTCGTTGTTGAGCAGGAAGCCAGTGGAGGGAATCACGGATAAAGGCAGAAATGTAGGCAAACTTAGAAATGTCACCTATAAGCAGAACAGCAGCTATAATGATAATCTGGAGTTTGCGCATATTGGAGGAGGAAAGGCCAATGTACACAACATTGCCAAAGTCTACACGAGTGCAGATCAGGGCGTGGATCAGTGTAGTGACAGCATGAAATGAAAGAGACTTGCGGATGGATCGGAGCTGGCGTAGATGATAAAAGCATGATCGGGACAAAAGGTTAACATGATCAGTGAAGGAGGGGTAGGATCAAAGACAATCCCCCAAGTCTTGAACAGAGGAAGAGAATTGAATGAGAGGAAACCTAAGATGTAGAAATTCAAAATCAATCTTGCTGAGTTGGAGGCGAACACCGAGCCAGATAAACTGAGTCTTGTCGGAGTTCAGCCGCAAGCGATTAGAGGAAAGCCAAGTATCAACGATTACGATTACCAGCTAGAGGAATATGGAGCTGTCAGTTTTCATAACATCAACAAGGCTTTATCTTGCCAGGTTTTTCCCAGAACCTAGAGAGACTTGAACATTCCTTAGATTTCTGTAATTGAGCAAATATAGAAGCTACAGATGTCAATAACATAACGACATCTAAACATAACGACATCTAAAGCAATCACTGGGTGTGTTCTAACAAGAATCAAGTGTCCTATAGTATCATTCCGTGGAATAACTTCTGTGGTTACCGTGTCTTTTTGTCTTGGCCGATTTGTCGAAGAAATACACTGATTTTTGGCTTGAATTTCGTCCCTATTCTGTTGGTGCATTGTGCATTGGTACCGTCGCCACAGAGACCACTACTAGTAGTACCAAGAGTAATGTGTATCTTGCATAACAATCCACAGTATTAAGGTCTAATTGATTAATTATTTGAGACTGCAGAAGCTGTTCAATCTCATTTCGTCCAATCGATATATTATTCCCAGTCATAGCTAATTTGATTAACAAAGCTCTGAAGCACAAGTTTCTTGGTACACAATATAACATACACTGCTTGCATTCTCTGTTAGATATCACGAAATGTCGTAAACTGTTGTTTCTTCAAATGCTGCAAGTAAAATTGCTTCTTAGGTATTCTTCGAATTATAGGCTCACCGAGTTTAGTCGACATGCTACACTGTAATGCATTTTACCGAATATTAGGCGCTGAAGTTAGATATTATTTAGCTGAATGGTTTTGTAGACACAGGCTGCGGTAATTCAGCCTATTACGGTCCGTATGGAGTATTCAGTTCTCCAAACTACCCTGGAAATTACGAAAACAATCTCTATTGTGATTACACCATTTACGCTTCAACGGGAGGTTCGATAGTGTTGCTCAACAAAGCGTTCTTCGTTGAATATATTTACGATTTTGTGGAAGTCAGTATTTGACGATTTTCTTTTTAGTGTTTGCTATTTTCTCAAGTAGGCCTATCAAGTTATTTTTCGGTAATTCATAGTCAGTATCCTTTACAGATTTAGTGCCAAATCAACTGTTGCTATATTATTTTAATATTTTTATTATTCTTTTTATTATAATTGTGGCGACCACACGCCATGCTGTGGGGGAGTGGTTAACAGGAAACGGGGCAATGGAGAAACCTGGCGAAGTTTATCATCTTCCATTTCTTCCTCTCCTTCGATCATCAACGTATTGGTTTTTATTATTGATCATATACTGGTTGACAAACCGCAACCGTGGACAAGTTACACTGATTGAAAGCTAGCATAAAGGAAAGAAAATAAAAGATTAGAGAAATAACCTATAGAATGTTGCTGTTAAATTTTGAATCGTTCAGTAGATGTCATTATATAGAATACGAGGTATATAGCATGACGAAAGAGGGCAACCGGGTGTCATTAATTAATTTGCTCTCATATTATGCACTACCTCGGGTGTACCAGGGATATCTGTCAATGATGCCGACTCGTGTAGGCATCTCCGCGTGGCCTAGTTACTTCTCCCGCCACAACAGCATTTTTGGCGCGAAAGTTCCCACCAGTTTGCTCCCTTTCCCGCTCCTGGGCATGAGCTCTATTTCAAGCTCATCTTGGCGCTTTATCATTTCTTTCATTAAGCAACATAATTCAGTTAAACCTGACTGAAGTTCTCTATACTGATTGTCTTCCATGACTCGTGTAGCAATGATTTTAACAATTTATTAACAAAAATGAACAATGTGAGCATCTAACATAAAAGTCTACACTTTGACAATTTACACATAATTATCTGTACAGCTATCAGACAAATATCTGTCCAATCATTCACGATTTCTAACTAAATTAGCAAAATCAATAATATTCTGGTATTATTTCGCCAGATACTACAGAAACACATACGATACGAATAATTCACTGCTATTTCACCGTGCGCTGCCAAAATTTCACAATAACTACGCAGTTTACGTGGCGTAAGCGAAACCCACGTCTTTCTACAATATAAAATTAATAATTCAACGATACAGAACCTTGAATACCAAATCTCCAGCACTTACCACTACCTTAACATCGAAAAGAACGATTTCAAACGTCGTATTTTTGTGAGTTTACACGAAGTTTACAGGAAAATTTATACCACAGCGACACAGCTTCAACCCGCAACACAAGACGTCGACTGGCACGCAGACAAGCGGCCCTGCGCCTTAAAATAAGCTCCAAAGCCCGCGAAACTTTCCCGCGCTGCTCCGACCAATCAAAACCGATCTTAAAATTACGCGCTTCTCCCTGATTGGCTACCACTTCTGTTCAGGCGCCAAATTATACTCAACATTAAATGTCTCGGCCATCGACATTTACAGAGCGCGCTATCACCACCGACGAATCAGCTTTTGTTATTTGTTCGCTTTGACGGTATTAACTTCCGATGTCCTTATTCTGATGTTTCTGTTTCTTAATTGTACCTTACATGTATCCTAGGTATTCTATGTCCTATCTTACTATGCTGGGTATGCTAGGTATACTATGTCCTATCTTACCAATTGTTTATTCTAGACTAGAATTTCTACTGGTTTTTCTCCTTAGATCAATTTATTTGTACCGTATTGTTAACACCTGTAGTCCTGTACACTCTTTGTCTCTTTGTGCTGTCGGCTCTAGGAGCCCTAGCGATCGTCATGATACACAGTCTCCATTGCCGTCTTGCTACTTCCCCAGTAGCCCTTGAGTCGCGCTCCGGCCTGGGAGTCCCATCAGCGCTCCGGCCTGGGAGTCCCACCATCAGCGACCATCGGCGTGGTTTGGTGTGTCGCATGACGATTTTCTTGGCATGTTAACAGGGGTGGTTTGCCGTTTTGCCTGCCGTGCCCGTTTGTTCCCCTTCCTTTAGAAGGGTACAAACAGTCCGCACCACGTGAAGGTGGGCACGGAGGACTTTGGTTCACCAGCCCAGGTCGGGTCCGAGTCTACGCTCATGAGAGACGTCGGTCAGGTCGCCTTCCTGCTTTACTCTGTAGCAGAGTGACTGGTGAACCTTTGCGGACCTGTACATATCCACCTATAAACTGCGACCCTCATTCACAACCTCCTGACATGTTCTTATGTCTCTGATTTGTCTTAGAAGTGCCGGTTGCTTTTTATGTAAGCACACCATAAATGCTTCTACTGATACATCAACTTGTGACATTTGCGGTAATCATTATCATTGTAAGTGTTTAATGATATTATCCCAGAATGCACCTGTAACCTCACCATGGTTTTGTTAACTCTGCATTAAATCCATTTTCCCCTTCAACCATATAGAGAGTGATAATGAGCATATGCAATCGTATCGTATCGTATCGTATCTAGTAATTTATAAGGCGCCTCTCGCAGTATAAACTATTCAGAGGCGACCTCAGTGCATGAGCCCCGTGGAAACAGAAACGTCTTGAGCAAGCGAGTAGAAGCAGAGGAGATTCCCATCATGAGTTTAGTTCGAAGTCGAGATGAGGGACCTGTGACAGCAAAAGCTCGACGTTGAGCCAGAGTGGTCCTAGTACGAGGGACAAAGAGATCAAGACGGTCAGTAGAGTGCAAAGGACGAGCAGAAGTTCCAGAGAGAGGTTGCCGCATAAGATCAGAGAGGTATTTAGGGGCAAGCCGTAGCTGGGACTTGGAAACTAGAAGGAGGATCTTATACTGGATACGCGAAGTAATCGGGAGCCAGTGTAAGACTTCAATCATATATGTGGAGATATGAGCAAATCGAGGAAGACGCGCTATGAGCCTAGCAGCAGCATTTAAGACTGATTGGAGGGGCGAGAGGCGTAGCATGGGGAGACCGAGGAGGAGCGAGTTACAGTAGTCGACCCGAGAGCAAATGAATGCATGAACAATGGAGGTAAATACAGTAGGTACAGTGGATCGTCTGATAGCTCTCAGTCGTCTCAGTTGGAAGAAGCAGGAGCGAGTCAGAGTCAGAGCAAAGGTGAGGGAGGAGTCACGAGTGACACCCAGATCGCGTACACTGGAGGAGTAGGTATACGAAGGAAACATGAGTGCCAGTAGTGAATAGTCAAGCTTATTTAGTTGTTGCTTAGTGCCAAACCAAATCAATTGAGTCAATTGAGTCAATTGAGTCAATTGAGTCAATTTTTTACAAATGACCGATACCTACCTCAACCTTCCTTACTTCCCAACCTCTATATTTGATTGTTCTCCGACGATGCAAGAGGATCGTCCCTTCTTAATAACATGGATCTATACCCTGATGCCAATTACTTCTTTGATAACACCTGTGCCAGCTCATACACCACTCCTTCAATGCTTAAGACTAGATACATTTCCGACCGCCGTCACCTGTTTACACTCATGCACATCAACTGCAGAAGTATTGCTTCTAAGCTACCCGAGATCCAAATCCTCCTTGCCCACCTATCTGTTAAAGTCCTAGCCGTAACTGAAACCTGGCTCGAACAGTCTATTGAGGAGTCTATATTCATTCCCGGCTATCGATTTGTACACGCTTGTAGAACCCAAGGAAGGGGTGGTGGTGTTGGTCTGTTCATTGCAGACGACATTGTCTTCAATGCCTACGAAAGTCCTATTGGGTCCCCACACAGTGTCAACTACGAGAGTCTGTTTGTGTCAATCCCTTAGACGAAGGGCCACGACTATTATAATTGGTGTTATTTATCGTCCCCCTGCCTTATCCCTCGAAATATTTAATGAGGAATTTGAATTGCTGCTAACCAAATTGTCAAGCACTAATAAACATGTTCTACGTGACTTTAATATTGTTCTGTTAAAAACACAAGATCATCTGCTAACCCATAATTTCTTCAATTGTCTTACTTCTCATCATTTTCTCCCCGCCATTCTTAGACCAACAAAAATCACTGATTCTACCGCTACCCTAATTGATAACATATTTACTAATGAGTGGTCTAAGCTGGTCGATTCTTCTATCATCATGAGTGATATTTCTGATCATCTCCCCAGTCTGGCCTCGCTTGACATTACCCCGCGCAAAATTAATGCTAAATCAAATCATCCCACCCGATTGATAAATGATGGTTCAATGGAGTTATTCGAGGAATTATTACCCAAGCTGGACTGGTCCTGGTTTCTTCTGCATGTGCCCATAACGAACCGGAACTTGCTCTATGGGCTATTTATAGAACAGTTTAAAATGCTTATGACCATGCTTTTCCACCGGTTGACTCCAATAGAAAAGCCCCGCATTATCGGAAGCAACCATGGATGACTAGTGCCTTTTTAAAATCTTGTAGAACTAAGTCCAAACTCTATTTAAAATATATAAAGAATCCTAATAGCGTTAATAAAAGTGCATTCAAAACCTATAGGAATAAGTTCAAACGCTTACGTCTTAGTGCTGGACGAAATTTTACTATGAAGCCGAATTTTAAAAAAAATACAGTCTCAATCCAAAAAAAACTTGGACTATAATTCGCTCTATCCTAAGACCGGATCACAATACCTCGAACATTGACTCTCTTAACATTAATGGCATAATAGTTGATGACCCCCAAATAATGGCTGACAGGTTTAATGATTATTTCACGAGCATTGGCCAGACACTTGCTGCCATTATCCCGAAAGCTGACCACTCCTATCGAACTTATTTGAAACCATCTCCGCCTAATTCATTTTCTGCTGACCTGACCACTTCTCAGGAAATCATCTCTATAACCGCTTCTATTCGTACCACCCACTCCTCTGCTCTTGACGACATTGACCCGACCGTTGCTAGCAGAATTATTCATCACGTAGCTATTGCACTATTGGTTATTTTCAACTCTTCGCCTCTAACTGGTGTTGTACCTTCATCCTTAAAAATGGCAAAAGTTGTACCGGTTTTTAAACAGGAATATACAGGAACTAGAGACCATATTGCCAACCTTAGGTGGATAATGGAACGGCAAAGGGAGTATGGACAAGAGGTGCACATCTGCTTCATTGATTATAGTAAGGCATTTGACTGCATTAACAATGGTTTAATGTGGAAAACCCTACTTGAGATGGGAATTCCGAAACACTTGATATGGCTATTAAAGGGACTATATGAAGATCAGATAGCGGTGATAAGAACAGAATACGGAGACACTGATAAATTCAATATCAAGAAAGGGGTGAGACAGGGATGCATTTTGTCCCCATTCCTGTTTAACTTATACGCTGAAAGAATAATGAGAATGGCGGAAATGGAAGGGGCAAAAGAGGGAGTAAAAATTGTGGGAAGGACATTGAACAATCTTAGATACGCGGATGATACAACACTAATGGCAAAAAGAAAAGATGAGCTGATAGACTTAATAAGAAGGGTAAGGAGAGAAAGTGAAAAAGCTGGATTATACTTCAACATAAAGAAGACAAAAGTCATGACAACAGCAGATTGGGATACTTTTGAGATTGACGGAGAAGAAATAGAGGTGGTAGAAAGCTTCACTTTCTTGGGATCATTGGTTGAAAAAGAAGGAAAATGTGATACAGAAATAAAACGAAGGATTGCGATTGGGAAAGCTGGAATGATTGGACTGGAAAAGATATGGAAGGACAAGCATGTGAGCATAGATACAAAAAAGGCTCGTGAGAGCCCTAGTCTTTCCAACGGTTCTGTATGGTTGTGAGTCGTGGACAATGACAAAGAACATGGAGAAAAAGGTCAACGCATGTGAAATGTGGATATGGAGAAAGATGTTGAGAATATCATGAACGGAGAAAAGGACGAACGAATCAATACGAGTGGAGATTGGTGTCGAGAATGAAGAGTCATTAAAACAAAAGGCGACAAGATTGAAGCTTGGATTCTTTGGTCATGTTATGCGATCTGATGGGCTAGAAAAGGAAATGATGTTGGCTTGTGGTGAGGGAAAAAAAGACGGGGTCGACCAAGGAAGAAATGGATGGATGAGATTCATGATGTAACTGGCATGAATCTGGAAGAACTAAGGGACCTGACTTCGAATAGGAAGCAATGGAGAGGGTTTATCATGACGATCGCTAGAGCTCCAGGAGTTGACAGCACAAGGTGACAAGGTGAATAGACAGGATGTCACCAATTATAGACCTATTTCTAACCTTCCGTATTTTTCCAAAATCCTTGAAAAATTAATGTACCAACGCCTAAACACTTATGTAGACAAAATGCACATCTTGTACCCTAATCAACATGGTTTTCAATCTTGTCATTCCACTTTCATGGCATTGCTTGACATGCAAGATAAGATCGCTGGTGCCATTGACGACAATAAATTCTCTGTATGTATCTTTTTGACCTGGCCAAGGCATTTGATACAGTGAACTACTCTATTCTTTTAGCAAAACTTGAAAACTATGGAATACGCGGGGTTCCACTCTTATGGTTTAATAGTTACCTTGATCAAAGACACCAGTATGTTTCTTGCAACGGTCGTCCATCTAGAACCAAAGTCATCAAATGTGGTGTCCCTCAGGGTTCAATCATGGGCACTCTATTGTTCTTATCACACATTAATGATCTACCCAACTCATCTACTCTACTCGAATTTATCCTTTTTGCAGATGACACCAATGTCTTTTTCTCTCATATATCACTCCACTCATTACTATCCATCGTCAATACCGAACATATCCATGTGGCTGAATGGTTCAAGGCCAATAAACTATCTCTCAATCTTAGCAAAACTAATTATGTACTTTTCCGATCTCATCGCAAGACTATTCCCGATACTGACTCCATACTGTCTATTTATAATATCGTCATTACCCAAGTTAAATCCTCCAAATTTCTCGGTGTCTTTATTGATCAGCATCTAACCTGGAATGATCACATTAGCAATATTTCTACTAAGGTTGTCAAAAATATAGGGGTCTTGACTCGTGTCTCCTACCTACTACCATCTAGGGTTTTGCATACTCTATATTACTCTCTTATGTATCCGTACTTGACATATTGTAACATCGCGTGGGCCTCCAAATACTCCTCTCGACTGATTAGGCTGTCTATATTACAGAGACGAGTTGTACTCATCATTGCAGGGAGATCCTCTATATCATCATCATCATCATCATCATCATCATCATCATCATCATCATCATCATCATCATCATCATCATCATCAGTTCCTGACGGTGGTGGTGGTGGTGGTGGTGGTGGTGGTTGTGGTGGTGGTGGTGGTGGTGGTGATGATGATGATGATGATGATGATGATGATGATGATGATGATGATGATGATGATGATGATGATGATGATGATGATGATGATGATGATGATGATGATAATGATGATGGTGATGATGATGATGATCGTCATCATCATCATCATCATCATCATCATCATCCATTTGGCGGCGATGGTTACGAATAAATTATCTCCATTGTCCTCGGTCATTTGTCAAGTCTATTGCCCCCTTAATGTTAGTCCAAGTGATGTTATGTCCTCAATTATATTATCTATCCAGCGTAGTCTTGGTCTGCCTTTGTGTCTTTTCCCTTCGAATCTTGCATGTAGTGCACTGTGTGAGTTTCTGTCAACTGGCATTCTCTCTACATGTCCAAACCATCGGAGTCTTCGTTGAATGACTTTGTCTAGCAGAGTTGTTTTGATGCCTAATGCTTGTCTCATGTCATCGTTTCTTATTTTCTGCAGTCTTGAAATCCCTGCAGTCTTGAAATCCTCTATATCCAACACTATAAATAAATACTGTGAATTGCGGACCCTTAATATACCCCAAATCAATAAGCTACAAATCTGTGAATTTATGTATCGCTTCGCCAATGATGCTCTTCCCTCTATCTTCCATCATTATTTCTCTAATATGTCTGATATTCATTCCTATAATACTAGATCCCTTGACAACTTTCGCGGAATCTATTCCCGGACCAACACACGTTCTTTTACCATTAAATGTATTGGTCCCTCTGTTTGGAACAATTTACCCAAACCACTTCGTAATCTACCGAACCTTGCTTTGTTTAAAAAAGAGGTTCGAGCCTACCTTTTTGTTTACATTTGATGTTCTATTTAATCAAATGGTGACTATATTGTGGCTTTTATTAGTTAAGGTAGTTATAGTTTAGCATTATTAGTTAAGTGAGCTAGTTAAACATTATTAGTTCAGTTAGTCTCGCATTCTGATGTTTTATATTCCCTTCTGTTGTCTCATGTTTTCTTCGTTTCTTCAGTTGCTACATTTTACCTACTCTTTTCATTATCTAGAATTCTAGATGATCAGATTGACTCCATTTATCCTGACATCGCTTTACATGCAAACTCAGCCGTTATCTCAATGCTTCATGTGGTACACGGGTATTCTCATTTAGCGGGACTTTCGTCCCTTCTGGGTATCCGTTTGCCTCCCTTAACAGTTTAAATGTTTACATTATGAGCTGGCTTATTATCACTATTTAACCAATTTGCGACTTATTCTGTATAGCCATTGTTAACTGCATTATGGGAACAATAAAAGATTTGATTGATTTGATTGATTGATCAGTTTAATATAGCAAACCAACATAAAATAAGACGAACATTATTATTCTTTTTATTATTATTATTATTATTCATTCATTCATTCATTCATTCATTCTGGACATTTATATAGCGCTTCTTCAAGAGACCTACTCAGAGGCGCTCCCAGCCCAGCCACGGCTAAACAGATAGGTCTTGAGTTGTCGTAAGAAAACAGGTGAATTATTCCGGGGAAAGCAGCGTAAGGATATCGGAAGACCATTCCAGGTAGACGGGCCAACAACCGAGAAGGCTCGGCGTTGCCTGACTGCGGAGCGGGTCCGAGGGACCAATAGCTCCCCATTAGTCGCAGATCGCAAAGCTCTGCGGGAAGCTAAGTCAGAAATCGGGCAGCAGAGTTCAGACAGGTAGGATGGGGCGCTACCGGAGAGACACCGCCAAACTAGTGCTGCTATCCTGTAGGAGATGCGCTCAGAGGCAGGAAGCCAATGTAAGACGTCACGCATATAGGCAGAGACTGGGGCATATTTTGGAATGCGACCAATAAGTCTAGCAGCAGAACGAAGGACCCGGTCAAGTCGCCCCATTAGGCCCTTGGAGTGACCAACAAGGACCGAGCAACAGTGGTCAACTCTACCAGTGACAAATGCATGAACTAAGATCACTGCAGCGTCATGGGAGAGGGACCTCAGTACAACACGCAACTGCCGGAGCTGATAATAACAGTTCCGAGTGACCAAGTTAACGTGCTGCGAGAGACTAAGCTCTCGATCCAGCGTAACACCTAGGTCACGAACAGTAAGGGAGAAAGTGATATGGGGAAAGGTTTCAGTCAATTGGTGTAGGTCAACCCCCGCCAGCTGTCTACGACCACCAAGCCAAATGAATTGAGTTTTGGACGGGTTCAGAAGCAACCGGTTTGAGGCCATCCAAGATGAGAGGGCATCAATAGCGCGGCACATCAATCCAACAGAAGCCACTGCATCAGCTGCGCGGCAGTGGACATATGCTTGGATGTCGTCAGCATAAAGCTGATGAAGCAGTCCACATGACTGTAGCAAGGAACTAATATCAGAAGTAAATAAAACATAAAGTAGCGGGCCAAGGACGGACCCCTGGGGCACACCAAAGAGGGCAGGGACCCAGCGGGACCTGGAGGAACCAGCAGTAACACAGTTATTATTATTATTATTATTATTATTATTATTATTATTATTATTATTATTATTAGTAGTAGTAGTAGTAGTAGTAGTAGTAGAAGTAGAAGTAGAAGTAGAAGTAGTAGTAGTAGTAGAAGTAGTAGTAGTAGTAGTAGTAGTAGTAGTAGTAGTAGTAGTAGTAGTAGTAGTAGTAGTAGTAGTAGTAGTAGTAGTAGTAGTAGTAGTAGTAGTAGTAGTAGTAGTAGTAGTAGTAGTAGTAGTAGTAGTAGTAGTAGTAGTATCGTCATCATTATATATTACTCTTAGTAATTAGTAACGTCTAAAGTGCCGTTGTCGATTTCATAAGTCCTAACCGATGATGCACCACACCAAACGCAAACCGTTTTCAGGTCCAACATGCAGAAGTAACAGTCCGCTGAGACAGAGAGACAGCCTACGATGGATAGACAAATAATAGACAATTAGGGAAATATGTGTAAAGTTGAGAACGATATGACATAAGCGAGTGAGCAAGCCATTGGTTTGCCCCTAAGCAGGACTATTGTAAGAAAGGGCTGATTTCTAAACTTGGAAAGTACAATAGTTTGCTAAATGATTTCTGGATACTCCGCTGCATGCATGTGCTAGTGGATCGTGTATTAAAGTCATTCATAAAAATCGCTGTTTAGTTCCGTCGTAGTTGCAGTTGCTCCAAACTTGTCAAGGTAAATTTTCATGCAACAAATTCACCAGCATATGTGGTTTAATAGTCTACATATTATTGAGAATAGTATAAAAATTTGCAAAGCGACAAAAACGTCTTCATTTTGTACAACAGATCAGTTGCCCAACCAACTCGAGTTTTCCGGCATACAAAATTTTTAGCACTGGTCAACTTCAGCCCATATCGATTCCGTGGTGTAACCAAGGTCTAGTCACCTTTCGCACCGACTACAGTGCCGTCTACAGTGGATTCAGCTTTGAATACTATGTCAGTGAAGGAGGTATGTGTTTCCAGTAGTGCTTCGAACGATGACCGATTTCCACTCTGCTTGTTATTCCTTTCATACACAGATAGAGATAATTGCAGTGGTTGTAAGATAGAGTGAAAGGACTTGTCGACTAAGGTTGGAGCCAAGGATGGCATGTAGTCGGAGAAATTGCACCGTTAATAGCACTGAACAAGATCGCTATGATGAACTCCATATTTCTTCAGCGCCCAAGAAGAGCTGAGGTTTGGCAACCAGTTCATTCACAGATATTCAATCAAAGCAATATCAGCAAGGCATGTGTAGGCAGGTTCCGTTCCGAGCCATTATACAAAACAAGGCTACGCTGACACGTAGGGCGTAGGCAGACTGCTGTGATGGATAGGGATTGATGACAGACGGTATCTGGTGTTTTACAGGTAGACATAGGGCCTACTGACTAGACGCAGTAGATATGATTGACTATTACATGTAAATGGCTTTTTTAGTTCAATGCTTAAGTTTAGGATTTTGAGGATTAAGAACTCGATTTATATAAATGTAACCATTATTTTATAAACATAACACAAGTGATCTCTAATTCAGTTTAGAGAGCTAAGTTCTTCTTTAACGCCATCTGTTTCCGAAAGTGCACATAAATCTTGCGTATAGTTATAAACGTTTTCTCCATTTTACTGTACTATTGCGCAAATCTGGTGATCGAATGCAGGCTGTGGAAATACGCTATACAATGATAACTATGAAAACTACGGATATGTGACCTCTCCCAATTATCCGAGTTACTACGGATACAATCAGGACTGCTCCAACATCATCTGGAATCCATATCTAGACTCGATCAGACTCTACTTTGAGTATTTCAGCCTACAAAGCAACTGCAGTTGCGACTGGCTGGAGGTATTTATAAGCTTAATACATAATATAGGGCTTATAGGCTAGGCTATGTATATAAGTATTTAAAGCCGTCTCACACAGCAGATTCAGACTTATAAGCCTACTGAGTCCCACAATATAGAAGTCTCAAAATAACGTCTTTTTTAAAGAAAGTCATTTAATGGCTACAAATAATCAGCCCTTCATCAGCATTAAATTTTGTTCTCAGATAACACGCAGGTTGTAACGATGTCTTTGTATAAATACGCATTTGTCGTATTGTTTGTGAATTGAGTTGTGTTGATTTCGTATTTTCAGAAAAGTAGTTATGTGATTTAATTAAGTTGTAATTAATTACAAGCTAGTAAGAAACCAGCATAATAAGGTACAGTAAACTAATAGATAGGATTTGGGTAGACTGTTCAATGCAAAACAGGGAACCATACTGTGGAAATTCAATATTTACGGTAGGCTTGGTTAAGTTCGTGCAACCCTGGCGAATTCTTTAGAAAAGTTAGTTGCTGAACTGTTGAAAACTGCGAAATTCGTTAGAGAAGTTCATCTTGAGAAGACGCCTTGAAGTGCTACGCAGTCAAGGCGAAAGAATTCAGAAGGCTAAAGCACATCTGAAGAGGAGAGATTAGTTAGGCTATAGGGTAAATCTAAAACTAGAAAAGATGCTGGTCTGAGTAAGGATTAATCTAATAGACTAGCTACTAGTTGGCCCAACTAACTGATTTCAATTTGATTCTACATTTTGATGTGTACAAGTGGTGCTTAAGTGTTAATATTATCTGATTTTCTATAATTATTACTCTTAACTTTTAATAAATTTGAATAATTTGAATAATGGAGTGCCATTTGATGGCCAATCCATCTAGACTCTAGACAATGACAATGTTGAGAATAGGGGCAAAACTAAAGTAACGGAATAAGGTTCAATGCAGGATAGTTACGTCACCTCTCAGACTTCCTTCCATATCTCGTACAATGTAGGCATTGTAGTGCATGACTATTTAGCAATTTGGTGAATTGGTTGTAATTTAGCTGATTTATGGTTGGTTTTGATGTTGTATTTCTTCCTTCGTTTTTTGGTTGGTTTGCTGCCGTTTGTGGCGAAATAAAGGTGTTCATTACCAAAATTTCATTTTATATCTACAAGATTCAACTTAAGTTAAACATGGAGTTCAACATACCAGTGCATATTTTAAGGAATTTTGACTACTGGGACAAAATCAGCCATGGGTCTGGTCGAAGAACTTTTTTTAGGAATAAATTTCCAAAAACTTTCAAACTTTTAGACTTTTTCTTCGAATTCATCTCCAAAAAAAGTTGATGACCTTTTTTTTTAGGCATCACCTTTTTTTTACAACTTTTCGGGTCTCCCAACCAATAATAAGGGGTCATTGAACAACAATGTCATACCTTTCTCATTTTACTACTGGGACAAATCTATCTTACAATTCTTCCAACATTTGTCCCACTAGTTACACTTTCTACATGCATTGCCTGGGACAAATCACCCTGACTACTGGGACAAATCCTAACACTACTGGGACATTTGTCCCACTAGTTATACAGTTAAAATATGCCCTGCAACATACTACAGTTGGAAGCATAATAAATACAAAAACAAAATTTAAAAAAAATAAAATAATAGAAATGATATGATCGATGATAATTCGACAAGAATGTGACCACTGAGTTCCTATCACTGAGGCTATGAAGACTGTCTCATCATAATGTTCGCAAGCGTGAAGTATGATCCTCAGGCGGCAGTAGATGCAGCAAGGAATACAGTGAATAGGGTTTGTGTGTATCGTTATAATTACAAAGCACTTATATGGGTCATTATCCGAGAAGTGCAGAATCGATGTCCCATGCTGGTTTTTTGAGTTTTTTCGATAATTTCTTCAAATGTTTTGCCTATCCTTCAAAGAATGAGCAGATTAACATTTCCCATCATTGTTTTAGCTGCTAGATTTTGGAAATTTTGAAAAAAATTACTAAATTTATACGAAATATCATTACCATCCAATGTCCGAGACGGTGTACAATGCATTAAATTAAGCTTTTACGCAAATTTATTCCATTACAACCTGTAACAAAGGTATATTATTTTGATTAATTAGTAGCTAGCATATGCAATAATTAAACATTTAGACTCATTTTCATAATATTTATTTATTTTTGGACCTATTTAAACTTCTCCATAGAAATAAGCATCATAGCCATCCCAATTTTTGGGAAGCCTATAACTTTTACAGAACGTGCTTACTTACTAAAAGAAAAGCATCAAGAACGAGATATTGTCAACTATTAATGGAATCACACAGATTTGTGTTGAAATTCCTAATATTTTATTTTTAATTTAAGTTTGTGTGTTCCAAATTACAAGAAAAGTAAATTTCCGCTTCATTACCATCTAGTGTTGTATTTCCTGGTTTAGGTAGATTACAACATTGACAACTTGTTTTATTTGTCGCTTTTGTTGAACTGATTGAAATTATTTATCTGGTGGAGGAATTCACGTGAAAATGTTTGACGGCTGTTTTAAATTTCATCATTTTGTCATTACCATTCGCGGTTGTTTTTCATCATTACCATCCGAATTCATCAGATTTTTGCTATTTTCTCATGACAGTCGCATCTTGTCTCGGATGGTAATGACGCATTGCTCAGAGTGAATTACATGTATTGTGTGTGAATTATTTGATATAAAAATAAATTGCAAGTAATTAGAATTTACTATCAACTCTTAAAATGTTGTTCAACTTGTATCTAATGCATATAACATACAGTTATAGCTAATGCTGCACAGATTTTTTCTGCAACTGAAAATTATATTTCTATTTTTAAATAATTTAGAAAAATGTCTTAATTTCTTGACACCAGACTAATATATTATGTGAAGGAAAGGCCTGTTGTATTCCTACTTAATGCTGGCACATCTACTTTTAAGAAATTGCCATTTTATAAGCACCAGAGGAATATTTCAGGTTCCCGTGATTAATTATGATTACACAAAAAGGGCGGATTTCAATGAAAAAAGAGGAGTTTTGACTTTATAATTTCTGAAAAAAAATTAACTTACGATGAAAAATATAGTAGATTTCTTTCAAATTAGTTAAATTTAACTATGTACATGACTAAAAAAACACCTGCAACCAAATTTGGGGAAAAAATTATTTTTGTTTTTCGGAGACGAAATTTGTAACATTTCGGATAATGACCCATATAGCTGCCTCCTGGCACTCCTCCCAAAAAACGTTTCAAACACAGGAAATCTAACTCATCTGAAGATTTGCGGCTTAAAGTAACTAAAAAATGTGTTTTGAGCTGATTTGAAACAGAGCATTAGGCCTATATTTGAAAAAAATTCTTCCAAGAGTCCGATGCAAGCGGAAACCAGCTTAGCTCGTCTAATAATGATGTGTGAAGGCGAGGAACCTTTATCGCACCCCATATTACGTGATAACTTCAGACAATTGAAGACTATGGGCTATAACAGTTGCATCTTTTTGCTTATTTTTGTTCTAGATAAGTTGTCTAGACAACAAGGAGTTTGGCCCGTATAGATATTGTGGAAACTCTACTGGCACCAACCTGGACATCAAATTCAGATGCAGTCTACTGCTTCTGTGGTTCCACAGCGATGATTCTAACAACTATCAAGGATTCAATATCGATTACAACATCTACTATGATAACAGTCGGTGAAAACGTTATTTTAATTAAAAACTGCAGTGCGTTGTGACGTCACAAAAGCACAGTAGCGCCACCTAAGTCTCAAAAACAAAGTGTGACCGTACGTTACTTACCGGAATAACGTACGTGTACCGTACGTACGTTATCGAAAATAATAACGTACCGTACGCGTACGTTAAAAATGCCACAAGTTAATCTGATCATCACAAAGAACCTCAGTAGCCTATAACTATAGTCTTATAACGTAAGCGTACCGTAAGCGTACGTCAAAAAATGATCAGTTTAGCTCTACAGTACGAAGGCCTAGTTATTTACGAACGGTACCGAAATTCAGTATTACCAATAAAATGGCCACTATAAAGTGTGCGTAAAATCTTAATTATTTTCATATTATGCATTAGACAGAATATTAGCAATTTGGAATTTAAAAGTTTGAAAGTTGAGATTATTGAACTGATGTAGGCCTGTAGGGCCTAATGGTTAAAATTGTTAACGACCGTCAATCACCAACAATTATTGACTTTTCTTGCGCATAATGTTATGTATTTTATTTTCGTCATGAACTGGTGTGAACGTACGGTAACGTACGGCATATTAATGTACGCGTACCGTACGTACGTTATAGGTAAAAATAACGTACGTACCGCACGTACGGTCGCATCTTGCTTAAAAGCACTGTATTATACTTATATAATATCTACAGTGGTGTGCAAAAAGTTTGGAATCACCAACAAATTTTGTATTTCTTCAATCTCTAGAGCTGGTTTCATTATTCAGCCTTAGAGATAAATAATTATTGCATACAGTGTTACAGGGAATGCAGGACAATCAACATTATGCAGATGGATGAATTTTAATTTCACATTGGTTGTGGTAGGAATACATGTACACAGTGTTCTTTTCTCTAGAAAAAAGGTTCCGGAACTGAACAATAGGTTCCGGAACTGAACAATTATTGACGGCTAAAATCCAGAGAAAAACTAGATTGGGAGTTGAAATGGATTTCAATTGACACTGAAAACAGTTCACAACACTGAAATTAAATTAAAATAAATAACGTTTTGTTTTTATTATAAAAATAAATAGATTATTTTTTAGTAGCTGAAAAAAGGTGCCGGAACGCCCTTCCGACGCGTTTGGGCTGGAAAAAGCACTGCAGTACATGAATCTCACCCTACAAATGAAGGATTGTGCGTCAAAGACGAAGTAAGATTAACCAATCACCGCTCGAGCTGGCAGATTGCCAGAATAAAAGACTGCAGTAAGAGAGCCGTCGTCAAGATCCAACAGAGGAGTAAAGAATCGGTGGTCGACAGGGTTCAGCCCGATCATCCAGGCTCGTCGACGTCGCTCCAGCACCGCACACTTCGCTGAATATCTTTGGCCAAACACAAGCTGTCTCCGCCTGATCTGCTGAGTGAGTGGTGGGATAGGTGCAACGTCGTTGCCAATTCATGAACAGTGCGTCGCCGGTGCCTGCAGTTCGGTGTGAGAGGTTGCATTGCACTCAGGAATCCGCTGATAACCGACGTCCAGAAGTGTAGCCGAATCCTGTGGGCACGGCGGTACTCCAGTTTTAGTTGTGATATCAATCAATCAATCTACCAAGCATTTATATAGCGCCCCTTCAAGGCAACTATTCAGAGGCGCTCCCAACCCAAGCCCAGCGAAAGAGAGCATTCTTTAGAGCAGAGAAGACAACGGTGGCCGAGTCTCGAGGAAGAGACCGCAGACCTGGAGGAAGTCTATTCCAAATTGTGGTTCCAACCACGGAGAAAGCGCGCTGCTGCATAGTAGCCGTGCGTGCGAACAGAGCAGAGAGGTCACCACGGGTGGCAGAGAGAAGAGACCGGTGACCAGATGGAACAGAGGCACAAGAACAGAGTTCGCGCAGATAGGAGGGAGCACGGCCAAGCTGACATTGCCAGACAATGGAGACAACCCAGTAGACAATGCGTTGCGAGACTGGAAACCAGTGGAGGATTTCGCATGTATTCAGAGACATGGCCGAATTTAGGAATGAGCCCGACTAAGCGCGCAGCAGAACGCAGTACGCGTTCGAGGCAGTTCAGTCGAGTGAGGGGAAGACCAATATAGAGGGAGCAGCAGTAGTCAAGCCGACAGGCATTGAACACATTGACGACTGTACCAGCAGGTTGGGGGGAAAGAGAGAGGGAAATCAGGCGAAGCTGTCGCAGCTGAGAGATATGAGGAGAGAGGGTGAGTTCTGAAGCCAAGGTGAAGCCAAGATCTCTGACGGAGGTAGAAAAGACAATATGGGGAACTCAGATGTAAGACTAGCGCAACTGATCTCAGCCGGCTGCCTGGGGGGGGGTGCACAGCTACATGTATTGAGTCTTAGAGGGATACAAGCGAAGGCGGTTGGAAGACATCCGGACAGTCAAGGAGGCGCACATGAGGCGGACTGCAGCAGCGGCGTCAGAGGGAAAGTGGGTGTAAGCCTGAAGATGTGGAAGAAAATACTGCTCAACGATGAAGTTTGGCAACCAAGCTCACAGGCCTCGCACATTATGTGAAGAGGTTTCACGGAGAAGAATTCAAGCTGGAGTGCCTGAACCTGGTCTTGGGCTTGATGGCTTCCAGTGGCATATTGTCGATTGAACGGACAACTCGAGCAAGTACATCGGCAAACTGCAGAAGTGCATGGTGCAATCAGTGCAGTCATGTTAATTAAAATAAAAAAAGTTACAAAATGGTAACCAAACAATAAGAAAACATTCATCATATCTTGAATATATTTACACGTACAATATTTACCTCAATGCTTCGTAAATGTAATTGTAATTGTAATACAGAACAATGCATCAAAGAGTTGCAAAAAACGGCAAGTAATTTCAAAATTTTGCACACCAAAAGTAAATGATAATTTGAGCAGATGGATATTCTGACTTTATTGTAAAACTATTTTGTATTTTAAAAGTCTCTCTCTCTCTCTCCCTCTCTCTCTCTTTCCCCCCTCTCTCTCTCTGTCTCTCTGTCTCTCTCTCCCTCTCTCTCTGTCTCTCTGTCTCTCTGTCTCTCTGTCTCTGTCTGTCTGTCTGTCTGTCTGTCTGTCTGTCTCTCTCTCTCTGTGCGTGTGTGCATGTGGCGTGGCTAATATGGCCGTAAGTTTCTTTGTCGTTCCACTTTTCATCCCGTCTTCATAGTTTAGTCATCCTGCAAAAACGTGCCATACGATTTGTGGCTGGGGTTTCATATGGACACCCACACAGAACACCTTTTCTCAAAATTCCACATGCTAAAGGTTGATCAGATAAGGTCTTACCAGACTGGCCAATTTTGTTTTGCTATACACACGGCCTGCTCCCACCTGTGTTTAACGATTTTTTTCTGCCTTACCTCTAATATTCACTCCCATTTTACAAGAAACCGGAATTCTTACCATAGAAATTTTGCCCATACCAATACAATGCTATTCTCTATTAAATTTACTGGAGTCTTATTATGGAATCGGATCCCTCAATTAATTCGAGATTTATCAAATATGTTGATTTTTAAGAAAAGCCTGCGGCACTTGCTCATAGAAGGAAATTTATAAGGTTCACATCGCGGGTACGGTTGCTGCAGCTTAAGTTTAGTTAAGATATTATGGTTTTCTCCTTTGTTTCATTTTTGTCATTTTTGTCATTGGATTTCTTTCGTTCTTCTTCTTAATTGATGTATTATGTGCATTTCATTGAATATTAGTGTCCTGCTACCATCCCTTCTTGTTGCTGTTCCTTCGATTGCCTATCCTTCCTCGTTACAGTTCGCTTTATAGCCTATCATTCTATCCTCCGTCATTCTTACTACACTTAGTAATTAGGAGTCCCTACTAGCGGGATCTTTAATCCCTTCTGGGTCCCCTCTGTAACCAACTAGTTATGAAAAAGACATTATTCATTGATGCTGTTACTCTTCTGTTTATTTTATTGGTTGCAGGAATAAATTTTATTTTTATTTTTATTTTTTTTAGTCATCAATTAGTTGGTCACATGTGGATATTGCTCGATAGTCTTCGCTTGATCTGACTTCTTATGTTAACTAGTACGCATTCGTGAAGTTTAAATCTATTCTCAGTTGCTTTGGACTGTTTTACAAGGTGTTTGGATGCTTGTTTCTGTGCCGTTGGACTCTGGCGTTGTGGGGGGGGGGGGGTTTCGTATTGTTACCTATGCAGTGTTCAAACTCCAATTGGAAACGCTAAGAGGGTCTTGGCCTGGTACTGGACTTTCTACTGTGGGACCGCTATGGTATCCGGCTTCGAGGAATGTCTACCCCTAGGGCACTCAGCTAGAATGAGTTCACTGACTTACACCGTTGATGATAAGATCAGACACCACGAGGACTAGCAACCCACCCTCGTATTCTCCTTCTTCTTCTCTTTCTTTTTTTCTTCTTCTTCTCCTTCCCCTCCTTTTCTTATTCTTATTCTCCCACTCCTTCCCATTTTTTGCATCTTCTTCAGGCTATTTCCCAAAATGATGATACGTTTCCCCAAACATATTGCTGCCTTTATCTGAACGGATTTCAACCACAGTCAGCACCCAATCTCTGTCTATTATTATCTAATACAGAAATATCCTGAAATATTGCTTCGCAATTCAGTCTCATCTTCTTCAAGCAATACATCATCCCCACTTTTGGCTAATTTGATTAAAAATGTTCCGAGGCACCAGTATCAGGGTACACGATGTTGCTCAGCTGCTGGTGCTACTGCTGCTGCAACCAATGTCTGTTAGGCTTCACGAAATGTTGCAGGCTGTTGTTACTTCAAGTGCTGTAATGGAAAACTACTTCTTAATTTGTTTTTGCACTATTATGTTCACACAGTTTATTCGAGATGTTGAGATCTAAGTTATTTTACATAATATCTGGTGTTGTTGTTGTTAAAGATATCATGTCATTGATTGGTTTATTCGAGACGTTGAGTTGTAGCCTAAGTTATCTTACATAATATCTGATGGTGTAGTTAAAGATACCATGTTATTGAATGGTTCTGCTCCCACAGGCTGCGGTTCCGAATACTACTACGGTCCGTCCGGAGTTATCAGTTCTCCCAACTACCCTGACAATTACGACAACAATGTCTACTGTAGCTACTATATTTACGCGTGGGATTCGATTTCTTCGGTCATTTTCGAATCGTTCCATGTTCAAGACGGTTTTGATTTCCTGACAGTTGGTATTTGACAATTTTTTTATTGGTTAGTTTATATATCGGCTTTAACATGAAGCTATTTTGGGTGCTTTATGGTCGCTACTCTTGTTATCTGCATTGTCAAACCATTCGAGCGATAAATGAATCCATAATGTGATGCAATCTCAATGATGGAAGACTTGTTAATTCCAACGGTAAAGTTTTCCAAACGATGAGCCATAAGTTCTAAAGCCAAATTGTCTGATCTTGGTGTATACTAGATAAATGATATTTATTAAAGGAACGTGTCTCATGGTCATGTACTTCAAGATTCTTCCTAAACCATAGATCAAACCTTTTTGGTAGTACATGCATGTGGACCCTATATATAAGCAACCAATACCTGTAGCTTAGTAGAGTGATAATAGCGCTTTCAGATCGGGCTCAATAGAAGTCCTTCAATACAAAAGACCCTCTCTACGGAAGCCTTTAACGCAGGCTCAATAAAAGCCTGTTGATATAAAAGACTGGCTCTGAAGAAGCCTGACGCTATGGAAGTCCAGTGCTTTTAGCACAATTATCTATCAAAAAGGAGTGGCAGATTTTGAAGGCAGGCTCAATAGAAGTCCTTTAATACAAAAAGACCCTCTCTACGGAAGCCTTTTTACGCAGGCTGTATACAATCCCATTGATATAAAGGAAGCCTGGGCAAAGGCTTTGGGAACACCGATTCCAAGCCTTCTCGTAAACAACTAACCCTTATAAACAGATCGGTTTACAAACAGTGCCTTCGAATATCATTGCTTAGAACTCCCCCAGCCCTAAGTCTACCAAAGAAGTAATGGCGGCTTTTTAAAATGATATATGTTTTCAATGGTTCGTGAATTTAATTTAAATAAATGAATAGGTTGTGATATACATAAAACATAATGTTAAGGTTAAATTTTTGCAAGTGGTTAGTTATAGGTTAAAGTTCCAGAGTTTCCCAAACTGTGGGTCGCGACCCAAAAGTGGGTCGCGAAGCTCTGTCAAGTGGGTCGCCAAATTTTTTCGAGACATTTATTTTTTGCAGCAACAATATTTGGCTATGATTGGGCTATAACTAGCTGGATTGCAATAAATTGTAAACTGTTTTTACCTAAGTTTCCTTTTAATGCTTTAAATTTCTAAGCGCTGTACGTAAATCCGTATATATCGATACCAATTTACGAAGCAAATTTTAGTACTCAATGCTTAATTTTACACAGTGGGCTTCGAGACTGCCAAGGTATTCACAAGTGGGTCGCGACCCAGAAAAGTTTGGGAACCACTGGGTTAAACAACCCTCTGCTGTCGCAGATGCATTGGGGAGTACTGTTTCAAACATTTAGCACAACTGCGAAACGGTTGCGGGACAAAACCATGCGCTAAATGTGGGAGGGGTATTAAAACACGCGTAGGTGAATGCACGAAGTGTGGTTATTTCGCTAAACATTTCAGAGCTCGAAGAGGTGGGTTAATTCGTGAATTTAATAAAGAATGGAAACGTCTATCATCTATATCATTTGACCAGAAAAAAAGATTTTCTATTTAAAGAAAAGATAAAGTTATTGTTTTGAGATAAATGAATCCCCTAGATATTACGATGGATAAAAACATTAAGCATTTGCTGAATGAGTTTACCGGGCCACCAGCTCTTCGGCCTGTTCTACAGAATATCTTAGACGAACCTATCCCAGATGCAGTCAAAAGGCGCTTACTACAGACACTGCTTCCAAGGCCAATTCCTCCAGTGCGCAAGCATAGAGGGACAAAACGTAAGGCCCTTCTGGCAGAATTTGACCCACTCCTAATTAAGAAGGATAGACGTGGGCCACCACCATTTCTAGTGCACAGAGAGCTAGCCAATCAGCTTCTGAGAGACTTTCGTGCAGAAGTACCTCTTAATCACAGGCTGGAAGGAGATGCGTTGGCTTTCTTGAGTGCAATGGAGCACAACATTGAGTCGGAGCTAAACGAAGAGCTCTTAAAAAATGGCGGTCTAAAATACTGGCAAGTGTTGACTGTTGATTTGGGAAAGTAGGCACCAACTGTCGATAATGTGTATGATGGAAACGCGGCTCCTGGTACTATTACCAACACGGCCTACTTTCGAAGCAAAGCAGTAATAATTACGAATGTGGGTAAAATCCAAGGGGCTATACGGAAGGCCAAGGCCGAAGTGCCCAAACTCCTCGAGGAGCATACCAATGAAGGATCAGGTTGGAAGGTGAAGCGGGTCGTAGCGCTAGACCTCGGTGTTGCAAGATATAAACCTTTCAGAGGTAATAGCTACTTTCCCACACCGAAGTACATACCTCCACGCACAGTCATAAACGTGCAAAACAAAGACAACCGCTGCTTCGAGTGTGCCATACTAAGCGCAATGTACCCAGCAGATCAAAATCCGAATCGCCACTATAAGTGTCAGGCCCACCTGCAGGAGCTAAACTTTGACGGTATAGAATTTCCAAAAAAGATTACAGATATCGACAAGTTTGAGAGTCAAAACCCAACTATATGCGTTTCAGTCTTCGGGTGGGATAAAGCTTTGTATCCAATTCACATATCAAACCGGGCCAGTGTCCTCAATGTTGACCTTCTACTCCTGGCCGACGACGCAAATGAAAATTTTCATTATGTCTGGATCAAGGATCTAGCCCGCAAGCTTTATAAAAACAGCAAATTTCAAGGACGAAAACATCCATGTCGTCGCTGTCTACACATATTCTGTAGACAAGACTTGCTTGATGCCCATATCAAAGATTGTCAGGGCATCAGTAAGAAACCTCAGCGGATTGAGATGCCAAAAGAGGATGAAAATATCCTCAAATTCCAGAACCATCGCAAACAGATGCGAGTTCCTTACATCATCTATGCCGACTTTGAGGCTCTAAACACTCCATTTATGGGTGCAGCCATGAACCCCAGCGAGAGCAACACCAGACAGATAGCTGAACAGAAACCATGTAGTTTTTGTTATATAGTAGTTCGATGCGACAGCCGCACGAAGAAATCAGTCTAACACCGGGGAGAGAACGCCGTGGAAGAATTCCTACTACGAATACAAGGCGAGCTGGCCTCTATCAAACAAAGGATGGCCACCCCAGCTAAGATAGTTATGTCAGCGGCCGATCGCCAATCCTTCCGCGAGGCTATCGAATGTCACATCTGCGGAGGAGCGCTCGAAGCGGATAGAGTTCGTGACCACTGCCACATCACCGGTAAGTACCGAGGTGCTGCTTACAACGCTTGCAACCTCAAACTTCGAATATATCCAGATAAGTGTAAGGTACCTGTGGTTTTTCACAATCTACGAGGTTACGACAGCCACCTCATAATGCAAGCGATAGGTAGCTGTGAGGCCGCACAGGATGAGGAAATTGAAATTAACTGTATTCCAAACAATATGGAGAAATATATGACATTTAACATTGGACAACTGCAGTTCGTCGATAGTCTCCAGTTTCTAAACAGCTCGTTGGATAAATATTCAGGAAACCTGTCGCTACAGGATCTGAAAGTCACAACGGCGTATATAAACGAAAATTTCGTTCATAATGAAATCTTAAAATTGTATATTTTGAGACGAAAGGGTGTTTATTGTTATGAATACATCCGTGATTATCACCGCTTCGAAGAAGAACAACTTCCACCCAAAGAAGCGTTCTTCAGCAAGCTCACCCGAGAGAACATTTTCGACGAGGATTATCAACACGCCCAACGAGTGTGGAATGAATTCGACTGTAAGACTCTGGGCGACTATCACGACTTATATCTCCGTACGGATGTATTTCTACTAGCCGATGTATTCGAGACCTTCAGATACACATCGATGAAACACTACAGTCTGGATCCGGCAAATTACTTCGGCCTGCCAGGAATGGTGTGGGACGCTTTGTTGAAAAAGACAAAAATTAAGCTCCAATTTTTCACCGATATAGACATGCACTTGTTCGAAGAGAGAGGTCTCAGAGGTGGAATCTCGATGGTATCTAAACGCTTCGCAAAGGCCAACAACCCGCAAAGCCTAGATCATGAAACCACAAAACCAAAAAACTGGATCATGTACCTCGACGCGAATAATCTTTACGGTTGGGCGATGCAACAGCCGCTGCCAGTTGGATGATTCAGCTGGGAAAGTCCAACTCTTGATGAATGTTGGAAACTCCAGACGACGCGCCTGAAGGCTTCCTGCTCGAAGACGATCTTGAGTACCGGGAGCACCTCCACACTGCTCATAACGACTATCCCCTAGCACCGGAGACCCTGACAGTCCAAGAGGCGTGGTTGAGCGACTATCAGAATGTGCTTACGAACGAGTTGGGAGGCAAGTGCACAAAGCATGTGAAATTAGTACCAAGCCTACGACCTAAGGAGCGGTATGTAGTTTATTATCGAAATCTCAAACTCTACCACTCGTTGGGCCTTCGAGTTTCTAAGATCCATCGTGCCATTAAATTCAGTCAAGAAGCCTGGATGGCTCCATACATCGAGATGAACACGAAATTGAGGGCGAAGGCAACGTCGGAATTTGAAAAGGACCTCTTCAAGCTGGCTAATAATGCGGTCTTTGGCAAGACCATGGAAACTCTTAGAAAAGAATCAGAGTTGACCTGGTACCGACCACCTCGAAAGTTGACAAACTTCGTAAACTAATTGCCGACCCGGCCTATACTGTATATCACACAAAGTCTTCAAAGACCAACTTGCCGCGATTCACAGTTTGAAAAACAAGCTCAAGTTAAACAGACCTGTATATGTCGGCTATGCTGTCCTCGACCTGTCCAAACATTTGATGTACGACTTCTGGTACAACGATGTGAAAACGAGTACAGAGAATAAGCCCAGTTGCTAAATACAGACATTGACAGTCTGTTATTCCAGGTGGAGACTCCGAACACCTACAGTGATATGTGGAACAAAAGACACCTCTACGACCTCTCCCAGTTTCCTAAAGACAGCCCATACTACGACGCCGAGAACAAGAAAGTCGTGGGCAAGTTCAAGGACGAATGTAATGGAGTTGCCATCGCGGAATTTGTAGGAGTTCGCCCGAAGATGTACTCGATCTTAAAATCCGGCGGTTGAGAGATCACGAAAGCAATAGGCGTTCAGAGAGCGGTCGTGAAGAAGGATCTGCACCACGAGCTATACAAGGAATGTCTTTTCGAACGAGAAGAGATGCGACACACACAAGTCATGATTCGAAGCCACGACCACCAGATGGGAGTGTACGAGCAGAATAAGATCAGCCTTTTTCCCTTAGACACAAAAAAGTGGATATCTCCGGACGGGATTACAACGCTGGCTTACGGGCATTACAAACTCGATGAGTTCGTCAACGGTTGAGTATTCTGTCGGGGGGTAGCACAGTACCCATAGGAACTAAAAGCAGCTCCTCGCGTACAAAACCGCGGCCAGTTCCATCACCAAGATGGTACAAAGCCGGCTGACCTACCCGCCGAACAACATCCAAAATAGTGTGGATGGTGAGCGACCAGTTTGGGTCGGTGGCACGTTTGCTACCACCCTCGAGGTCGCCGGGAGCGTACAAATACCGAACTAGAACGTTATGGCCAAGAATGGGTTCATCCAGGCCTACGACACGACAGGCGGGAAGAGATGGCTTCTGTACCGCCTTAGCAGCCTCAATCGCTTCAGCCGGCGTTTTCTCGAGCAAACGCATCGGCTCATCGTTTAGTGCAGCTACAACTTCGGGCAATCGTCGAACCCATTCAACCGACCTCTCGGATGATCCCCTTGCAGCCAGGAGCAATTCCTGAGCGTATTAAGCACCGAAGAGTCGCTCGGCCAGAGTCCGGTTAAAGCGTTCAACGATGCCTTGTTGGCGATGATTTCCGGCCTGTCCGCGTCTTACAAGAACATCGTGTTTCACCAACAACGGCGTATAAACACCCATAAATTCGCGGCCAGGGTCGACTTGGAGGAGTCGAGGCCAAGTTAGTGGGCCCCTCTTACAGATCCGGTTTAAAGCAGCGGCGACTTCAGCCGCACTTTTATCAGTCAACGGTTCAGCTTCTTTGTATCATGAAGCAACATCGACAACAGTGAGAGCGTATTTATAAGTCTTGCGACCTACATTATCGTGAGGTAAAACAGGAGATCGGCTTGGTGTATGGCGTTTTGGCGATTTTCCTCGAACTTTGGACGCGGTATGCGGCGGGGAACGGGTAGATAAAATCTGCCACACAGCTTGCTTCTGTAGCCAATCACGAGCCTCCGCCTCGGAAACTTTGGCGGCTGAGGCTAGTTTTTTCACCGCGCCATTTCCTCGCCAGTAACCCCTAGGGCTGTAATAGACGTCTGAAAGGTGCTTAGACATTTCAGTAAAACTATATATTAGAAACAGGTAAACACAAACACAAATGAGTTTCATTTGGGTTTACGTTCATTTGCATTTTCGCCTTCCGACACCCATCCTCAGCCTGGACTTCGCTGACATAATGGCCGATACGAGCCGGGCGTCTTTCTTCTCATAATCTGGAGTTTCATCGGTGAGTGCTATTTTCGACGCGGCTGCAGCGAGACTATCATCTGCGTGGTTACGCCCTGGTGTATCTTTATGAACTGCGTAGGCTACATCATGGTAGAGGCACGCACGGTCGAGCTGATTAACACCGTTATAACGCTGTTACAGCCGTTTATCGAGTTTGTGAATGGCCCACAGTAAGAGTATCTCCCCGTGTTCTGAAAAGAACCTGCCGGATGATCCTCCGAAAACATACCGGATGGAAGGCTCATTTGCATCTCAGGCAGAGGAAGAGCGTTGAGGGCGCTATTCAGCAACGAGCCTTCATAAGTCTTGCGAGCTTCCGACCGCAAAATTTGGCTCTTCTTTGCACCACAGACGGGACAGGTTCCCTTCTTGGCTGGCCGACCGTTTCGTAACTTGACGATTGTTTCATTTAAAGTCCCAGTATGTTTCTTACATCGCAGGCAATACATTGTTTTGGTTGAATACAATCACAAGTCGTTGTCTCTATATGAAATAACAAATTTCGATCTCGAAGCCGACGATGGGAAAAAACACCACCATTGGTTGCTGCCATCAAACATACGGTGTATCATCTGCGGGCCTAGCGAATGTGGGAAAACAAACCTACTGCTTAACTTTCTGTTGAAGAAGTGTTACCTGCGTTTTGATCGGCTGTACCTCTACTCAAAGTCTCTGGGACAGGAAAAATATCAGTTTCTTCGGGACTGGATCACAGAGTTGGAAAAAGTTGCTGGGAAAGAAGTGGCCTCTTTTCACTCCTCATCCGAAGACATAATTCCAGTCGAATCGTTAAATAAGAATGCCAGAAGCCTTCTCGTTTTCGATGACGTCATGCTCGAAAAACAGGGATTAATCGAGAAATATTTCACCATGGGGAGGCACGGTGGAGCGAGCTGCTTCTACCTAACTCACAATTACTTCCGCATTCCCAAGCAAGCCATCCGTGACAATGCCAATCTTATCGTCCACTTCAACCAAGATAGTAAAAATTTGCGAGCTACTCACGATACGTTCGTGGGTAGAGATATGCCGATGTAGTTGGTAATGTGGTGAAAGCTGGCGCCACAACAGCGTCTGCCGTCAGGCAAATTGTCGATGCCGTAAAAGCTGCGGTGGAAACGCAAATGAAAAAATCAGATGCGGCTGTTCCCGCACCTTTTGAGAAGGCACTCAGCGACAAGAGCATCGAATACTTAAAATAATTGGCTGCTAGTCCGACCGCCGCACCGGAAACAGCTGACATAAACTGTCGCATTGCTGGATCTGGTTTCAAGACCATAAAGCCGAGCCGGGATAAGGGCCTGTTTCTCCCAAAATGAAATAAAATATACCGATAAAATCACAAAGCGCAATAAAAAAGTGAAAAAAACTGCTTTTGCCCACCACAAACGAATTTCATTTGTGACATGATTTATAATTGAAGCTTGAACTTTTTTACCTATGATAATGTCGGCATTTGACGTGCCGAGTGAAATGTTAGATCTCGCTTCGGCGGTGCCCGATGACAATAGCATCGAATCGTTTGAATGCCGCGAGTATGAATCGCAAAAACCCCGCGGCTATCAACAACGGCCAGGCCATACAGATAGACATCCAGAACCAAGACATCTTCACCCAACCTTCCAAGAGCTACCTTCTTGTGGAGGGCAGGCTTACATCAACTGGCGCGGCTTACGTCGCAGGCACATTGACGACATTCATCAACAACGCCATCGCGTACATGTTCTCTCAGATCCTATACCTGGCTAACAACACCGAGATACAGAACGTAATGTCGCCTGGTCAAGCCACGACGATGAAAGGCATGCTGGTATACGGCGACGACTTCTCCAAGGCCGAAGGTTTAAACATGTGTTGGCAGAAGGACACAACTGCGGCGGCGGCGGCGGCCGCGAATCTCGGCTTTGAGGCCCGTCGGTAGATGATCATTGCTAAGCCAGACACTATTGGCACATTTTTATTCATCGTTCCCTTAAGACATCTATTCGGTTTCTGCGATGATTACCACAAGGTCGTATACGGAATAAAACACTCCCTACTGCTGAGCCGGCAGGGGGATGCAGACGCGAGCTTCAAGGAAGCCGCTGTTGCCAATGGCCAGATAACGCGGACTAAACTCTCCTGGTTCGTGCAACATATAATACCCGCTCTAGAGTTTAAGAGCATGCTTATGAAGCAGATTGAGGCTAAGGTTAAGGTGCCTGTAGCATTCCGCGCCATGCAATGCGACAACATTGCGGTACCGCGAGCGACGACGTTTTCCTGGCGTTTGAGCGCTAAATCAGGTACGGAAAAGCCACGCTGGATTCTTGTAGCTTTTCAGACTGGAAAGAATGCAAACCAAGGCCAGAATCCGCCTCTGTTCGACCATGTACAGGTTCGCAACATCTTTGCCATGCTTAACACCGATCGCTACCCCGTGGTTGACATGAATCTCGACTTCACCAAGAGGACAACCTCTCACGCTTATAAGGCCCTACGTGACTTCAAGGAAGAATATTGCGGGATAGACGCGCGTGAATCATCGTGCCAAGTAACACCAATCGACTTCGTAGATATGTTTCCGATATTCGTCCTGAACGTGCGCAGACAATGCGAACGTCTGAAAAACTCTGTGCAGGACGTACAAATCAAAGTGGACTTTAACGCCGCGGTACCAAACAATACGACAGCATATGCCGTCCTGATCAGCGACCGACTTCTGAACTTTGAATCGGATGGTAGCAAATTTAACGTCGTCTACTGATTATGCATAATCGACGGTTTCACATTTAGATAAAAGACCCTCTTTTTGATATATTTTTTCCAAAAATGAAAAGTGAATACGTTGCGTTCGGCCTTTCACTGACCGAAGGACAAAAGACAACATTGGTCACGGCAGCACGCGCGTGCACTGGTGCCACGATCCGGCTCACACATGGCCAGCTTCGTGGAGACGATAAGCTCGCTCTCACAAAAGTTCAAGCCGCACGAATCGCGAAGAAGATTTCGGAAGGCGTTGGCATAGAGCTGAGATTCACCAAAAGGCAATTGAAAAAGATGACAAAATCGGGCGGATTTCTTCCGCTACTGGCTCTCCTCCCGCTAATTTTTTGTGTGGGTTAACCGCGGTGGGTACCGCGGCTGGTTGGGCCGCCGCGGAGGCAAAGGCAGGGCACAACAAACAGGCCAGCGATGCAGAGGCTGCACGCAAGAGACAGGCCAGCGATGCAGCTCTAGCCGAGAAAAAAAACGGGTCGACGACGCCGCACTGGCGGAGGCGGAGCGTCACAATCGCGATCTCGAAGCCCAGGTTCGCGGGTCCGGTTTATATCTCGGGAGCCAGACTTGTGGTGGCTGTTGTCCAATGTGCAAAGGATCGGGTCTCTACATCGGGCAAAAAAACTAAAACGTTTGAGCAACTTCAACATAAAGTTGCAAGGGTTCTGCCGCATTTTCGCGGTGTCTTCATGCGGGATGATCTGCCTGCCTTGGCTCGTGATGAGGAGTGTGGAGTTGTTAATTTAGATTCTGGTTCTGGTGATGGTACTCACTGGGTCGCCTATTGGATAGATGGGCCTACAGCTATATATTTTGATAGTTATGGGCTGGATCCGCCTCTAGAAATTGATCGATGTTTAACCCTCGAGTGCCCAAGCTATTTTTTGGTACACGAATGCCCAACGGGGCGGTCCGACCGGACCCCAGTGTTATCATTGTGATATCTGGAGAACGGATTGGAATATTTTAACGGGATTTGGCTTGTTAGAATCCAAATTCAATTTGCAATCGATTAATATATGGAATTTCACAGTAGCGCCACCTGGTGAAACTTTATTTGAACTTTAATACTCGTTTGTAGTATTTTGCAATTTCGGGATTTTTCGCATGTATTCAATTGTACGCATGTAGTTGTTGCCTGGTTGTGGGTTACAGGATTGGAATATTTTAAAAGGATTTGGCTTTTTATAATCCAAATTCAATTTGCATTCGACTGATATATGGTATTTCACAATAGCTTGCGCTTAAAAAAAATTTCTGGGCTGGTAAACCATATGCCAGTATGAACATCAGCCGCATATCCTGGGGTGTCCCTGGTATATGCTATGGTTGTTGGGTACAGGAATGGAATATTTTAACGGGATTTGGCTTGTTATAATCCAAATTTAATTTGCAATCGACTGATATATGGTATTTCACAATAACGTGCGTTAAAAAATTTATTTTTTGGCTGGTAAATCATGTACCAGTATGACAATCAGCCGCATATCTTGGGGGTGCCCTTGGTATGTGCTATTGTTGGGGGCTACAGGGTGGCAAAATAATCACGCAAAATACATCATACGAAGCCCAATTGAAGGCTTTAGGATGTCCTAAAACCAGTTTTACAATTTCGCTGCCGTTCTAAAGTTATCCGTGGAAAAGCGGGTCTGGGGTCCGATCGGACCCCCTTGGGCATTCGAGGGTTAAACCGTTCCATAAGAACATAGACGTTCCAGTTGCAGAGTCCCGATGATGTTGTATGTGTTCATCTCTGCCTGCTCGTTCTAAGAGAGCTCGCTGCTGGAAAGAATTTTGAAGACATAGTTCTTGACCTATGTTAGACTTCCCGTCACCCTCTTTGTATAAAAAAAATGCCGGTTGATAAGTTTGGAAGAGACGGCGGAGGTGGGGTGGGAGGGGGCAGATAAGCGCTGCTGGGCTCGTCCACAAGGCGGGTGATACCTTGCTGGGAATTCTTTCAGCTGGGGGATTTCGGTTGACAAACGTGGGAACGCCCACAATGGAAACGGACGCCGCGACAAAGGCTTATGCAGACACATAGATCAGGACAGCTTACAACTCACCGGTGGAACGATGTCTGGAATTCTATAACAATGGGCGGCCATAAAGTGACTGGGTTCCCTATAGACACACCGGGATCTGACAGTGAAGACGAGGGTTGGGACGAATTGGTGGGGGAGTCCGACGTTGGGAGTTGGAAACCAATAACAGAGTACGCGAAAGAGCGGGCGCACCAAGCTGAGTTGTATGCAGACGGCTTAAGCTCCGCGGTTACTGGTCCCGTTGAACGTTATGCAGACGACAAGGACACTCTGCTGGACACTGCCGTCAGGCTGTACGCGGACCAGAAGGCAGCCGCAGCCGAGAACAATGCAGACCAGAAGCTTGTCGATGCCAAGCAGTATACGGACGAGAAAAATACGGTGCTGAGAGATTCCGTTAGGGAGTATGCGGACGGAAAGGACGTTATTGTTAATAGTTACGTCAACGAGCAAGATGTTATCGTTAAGAACGCTTGTGTGCTACAATCTGGCAGTGTAATGACTGGAAGTTTAGTTATGGGTAGCCACCGAGTGACTGGACTTCCAACAGAGATTCCAGGATCCGATAGCGATGCTGCGAGTTTGAAACAAGTGACACATCTGATCAACAATGCCACTACAAATAAAGAAACGACTCCCGAGGAACCGTTCCACATAACCAACAAGAGATACGTTGATTTCCAAGATGCTACAGTCAGGACATATGCAGACCAGAAGGCCGCCGCCGCAAGGGAGTAGGCCTACGCGGACCAGAAAGCTGAAGCTGCTAAAACTTACGCCAACGCGCAAGATGTTATCGCCAGGAGCGATTGTGTCCTTAAAATTGGCGACGCAATGACTGGAAATTTAGCTATGGGCGGCAAGAGAGTGACTGGGCTTTACACAGGGGCCTCATCATCTAATACCGACGCGGCGACCATCGGGCAGGTGACAAGGCTAGTTACCAGTAAAATGACAAAATTAAGTAAAATACCGACGGAGCCGTTGAACGTGAAGAATAAACAATATGTCGACACTCAGGCTGTTGTTGTTAAAAGTTATGCAGACAGTAAAGATGTGGCTGTAAGACAGCACGTGAATAACATCAAGTTTCTCAACTACAGCGGTCACATTCCACCGCTGTCTAAAGACTCCACCGAAACGGGTTTTAAGGCCGCGGGCAGTTCATTTCTCACCACTTACTTCCCACATTTGGCGTTTAACTCAGGAGTAATAGGTGAGTCCAACCCCTCCATGGTTGCTGATGGTTTTGGGACTTATTTGCGTATTGAATGCCCTGCGCCAGTTCGAATATGGAAGGTTAGTCTGGCTGGGGGATCTAGTCCTACTGCACCACGTATCACGTCCTGGGTATTTTATGGGCTTCAAACCTCTACCGGTCCTGCAATTGGACGGGAAGTTCTCATCTCCTCCACTGTCACTTTGACTAACATTGCGCAGGAGGTTACTGTCAACACTGACACTGCATGCAATTTCTTCCAACTGACGGTCCTTGCCACCAGCCCAACACTAACTACAGTTGGAATTTCCCACTTTCAGATTTACACATATTTTAAAGTCTAACATAATTTTCTCTTAAAAATCGGTGAGATTGTTCGCATCCGGCTTCTCCGGTTACAGGAAAACCCAAAAAATAGGTCGCAGGCAGTGGGAGAAAATCCATGGTTATGCGCCTCGCCTATTTTTCAATGGTTGAAGTCTGTCTGTCTGTTACATAAAAATACATCAAATATCTGCAGTCAGCGTATTCAGCCCATATACATATATATAGGGCCTATGCACATATATATGCATGACTTGTATAAATAAAATGCACATCATAATAATTATTCCCTGTTTTGAGATGTAAAACCAGTGCAACAGCCTTGAAGTAGCATAACCATTTCACAGCACAACCACGAGCTTTGGGTAAATACGATTCGACGCATATATCTGTGGTCACATCTAAGAATTTTTACTTATCATAGGAAATCCCCGAGTCAATTAAATTTTTCAATATACACGCCACGCTGTATGCATGTGTAAGCGTTGCAACATTCTAGGAACAAAGATAACGATGGTAAAAATGATAAGTGCGTGTGAAATATGATACTATTTGCTTCATCACGTAGGCCTATTATTGAAGTCAAAACGTTATCATTGAATCCCAGCCATGTGCTGTGTGAACTCTGACCTCCCTTCTGATGCTCAGAAAAACGTAACAACAGCCTGGTCATTATAGGCCTATCATCGGAAAATCCCCTGTGAACTGAGTTTTGTATGCAGTCTTTCAGTGCGAGATATTGCCGTATATATTTAGTTCACTGCAGTAGTATTGTGTATATAATTATATATATATATATATATATATATATGATAGATTGAGCGTATAGTTTTACGGTCTTAGTGACGCCCGGGCTAGCTGATCTCGGTAGGCAGCTGCCGGGCGCTATGTGTATATAATTAGAGTTCGCTTAGGCGCAGTGCAGAAAACAGGTGTCTAAGATTGGCGCCAAGATTTATGCTGACTGTAGAAGTTTTGAATTTGTGTGTTCTCTGTAGAAGTGTTGCTGACTGTTTGAAATAAGGAATTCATTTGTGTTTGTAAAACAAAGATATTGAAAACTGTGTTGGTGTTCAATTAAGGCTATGCTACACAGTAGAAATTAAGCTACTTATACGTAGATTTAGTGTGAATCAGTGAACATTAAATAGGCGTAAGTACGAAGGAGACAGTGAAGTTGTTAGAACTATTGTCGACGGAGGGAAAGGGTTGACACCCCCGTAAATAAATTTTTCAGCCGCGCTGACTAAAGCTAATCTTGAATCCTGGTAAAACCCATTATTCACACTGCACGATGGTTATTTGGAGAGTCAAACTTCATATCAAAGTGTCTGTTACAAAAAGCACTAAAATTGTGGCTATGATCAGAAATCCGGGAGCCCCTCTGAGTAGAACTCTTGAAGAGGCGCTATATAAATTTTATGATTGATTGATTGATTGATTGATGAAGACAACGACGTCTTTCTGCCTCATGTTCCGCTAGCCGGTTATCTAGGCACTCGTTGTAAAACAAGGTCTGGTCGTTTTCTGTGGCTGTTAATGCTAGACATGAATTCAACATTGGGCGAGTGATTGTTGTTGACCTCAATGTGCGAGGGACTGCGTAAACACAGTCTATTTATACTGCCGGGTCATGCAGTGTATCCAATACTTGACTCACAGTGCCCATTAATGTGGCCAAGGCGTCGTAAACAATCGCTTGCAAAATCCAGATGGTCCGATTGTTTTAGCATTAAGTAAATTTTCCTCTTCTACTCTTCCTCCTTCTCTTCTTCTTGACAGCGACGGCGGAGATAATAATCATGACGAGCTGACAATAAGGATAATACCGTAATAATGATGATGTTGTTAATGATGGCGGTGTTGTTCACTTTGATACTGAAGACGATGACTATGATTACAATGTTAATGATGATGATGTAGTTGCTGTCTTGTGCTTTCTGTGGCTGTTAATACGAGACATTATCGCTGTTGTCTGCTGCAGTTCTTCTACAAGGCTGATTGGCGTGTTTATATAGACAAGACTTAAAGAATACATCGGTGGATGGCGCCTACGCATTATACAAACAAGGGGAGTGGCTTCAAAAAACGCCGGTTTGAATCCAAAATCGACTCGGCTGTTTACCAAACCTAGATTTTGAAAACATATATCATTTTTAAGCCGCCATAACTTCTTTGGTAGACTTAGGGCTGGGGGAGTTCTAAGCAATGATATTCGAAGGCACTGTTTGTAAACCGATCTGTTTATAAGGGTTAGTTGTTTACGAGAAGGCTTGGAATCGGTGTTCCCAAAGCCTTTGCCCAGGCTTCCTTTATATCAATGGGATTGTATACAGCCTGCGTAAAAAGGCTTCCGTAGAGAGGGTCTTTTTGTATTAAAGGACTTCTATTGAGCCTGCCTTCAAAATCTGCCACTCCTTTTTGATAGATAATTGTGCTAAAAGCACTGGACTTCCATAGCGTCAGGCTTCTTCAGAGCCAGTCTTTTATATCAACCGCCTTCTGTTGAGCCTGCGTTAAAGGCTTCCGTAGAGAGGGTCTTTTGTATTGAAGGACTTCTATTGAGCCCGATCTACTAGCTTGTTACTACATTCAAATGGCAATTCCTCCAGGTTTATAAACAACTCTTTTGTGTGAGCTCTATGGGTAACATTGCATATAATACGTATAGCGCGCTTGTGCAGAGTTGTCAAACAAGCCAATCGCGTATGATATGTTGTAGCCCAAAAAAGATTACAATAGGTAAGGTAAGGATGAATTAGTGAATAATACAAAGTTAGAAGTATCTTTTTCGATAGGAGATGCCGAACTCTGGATATTATGCCTATGTTTTTGCCAACTTGTGACAGATGTCAACTACGTATTGTTTCCAGGATAGCTGTTCATCTATGTGGACCCCCAAGAACTTGGCAGAGTCCACTCTGTTTATGTTCTGACCGCCAATATTGATGTTAATCAGACAATCATGGTTAGCCGTCATCTGCCTTTTGGGGCTAAATAATTATTAGTTTCCCTTAAGTTCAATGGTAATTTGATCTCCTTAAACCATCTATCCACTTTCATAAGTTCTGCATTTAGCCCACTGACCAGTTCAATAAGGGAGTTATTTCCCAAAAAACATTAGTATCGTCCGCGAACATGATAAATTGCGAGACCGGCGATGTGAGATAAATTTCATTGACGTATAACAGAAATAGCAAGGGGTCTAGGATGGTTATATCTAATATGTAAGAAACAATGCCGTTATAAGAAACACATGGCATTCTCTTCTCTAAATAATCCATAATCCAGGCCAAACACATTCCCCGTATTCCATAGTGTTCCAGCTTTTTAAGTAGAATTTTATGGTTCACCGTATTAAAGGCCTTCGACAAATCAAAGAAAACCCCAATGGGAAAATGGTTATTATCCCTGGCCTCTGAGATTTTGTCGCACATTTCCAGGACTGCCAATTTAAAAGTTCAAGTGGACGGTGTTTCGTGGTATTCGTAATAATCGTTGCTCAAAGTTTTCAATATTAACTGTTTTGATTTGAATATGTTCAGATCTTTTCTTAGGTAAAGTTGCAAGGAACTCTCTAACGTTTCCTACGACAAATTTAACCACAATATTTGACTGCACTTTTTTTTAGAAAAGTATAGGCTAGTAATATGCACTTTTGTACAACAGATAAGTTGCCCAGAGAATTCGAGTTATCCTCCACAAGAATATTCTGGGGATTCATTGCCTCAACCCTTATCGATTCCGTTGTGCAATGAAGTAGCAGTCGACTTTCGCACCGACGGCTCCAATGTTTCCAGTGGATTCAGCCTCACTTACTATGTCAGTACAAAAGGTATGGGTTTCGATAGTACTACCAAGAATACTCGTTGTATAGCCAGTGTATAATTCCATATAATTCCATATTGTGGGGCGTGGTGGCTTAGTGGTAAGTTCGGCGCCTTGTGACCTGAGGGTTGCAGGTTCAAATCCCACTCTAGCCGCTGCGTACGGACCTCAGGCAAGTCCTTCACTCGCGATTGCTCGTGGCGCTTAGGCGTGAAAACTCCGACAAGGTATCAAATGCTGTAGTCGGGAGCGCCTCTGAGTAATTGTAATTGTAACCGAAAACTTATATAGCGCCACTCAAATCAGCGGCGCTTTCAACCCGCATCAATGCCGGCACCGGCAAAAAGGAAAGTTTTCAGGCGTCTACGGAACTGGAGAGTAGTAGTAGACTTGAGGAGGTGCTATAGAAATATCCGAAATAAATAAACAAAGAAAGAGATAATTACAGGGATGTTAACCGCGAAAAAGAGGGAAATTGAGCGGAGTAAGGTTGGAGCTGTGGATGGCACGAAGAAAAAAATTAATTCTCTGTATTAAATCTAAAGGCATTTAACAAAATCGTCTTCGCAAACTCCATATTTCTTCAGCGTTCAAGAAGAACTATATTCTTCAGCGTTCAAAAGGAACCAAGTTTTAGCAACCAGTTCATTTTCACAGGTCTCCGTTTAGTCGAAGCAATGTCATCGAGGCAGGTATTGCCAGGTTCGATTCCGAAGCCAAGTCCAAACCTTACAGAGAGGCAGACTGCTATGAGATTGTGAACGGTATTTGCTGCTCGAATAACAGTTAGAGAGATGGACTATAGATACAAAAATAAAGTATTGACTGTTTAATGGCATTGTCGGAGTTTATTGCTTATAATATACAGTATTTTTGCGATTATGATCTCGGTTTTTAATTTATCTCATACAATTTATCTCATATCAAAATGATATTTGATTCAGTTAAGGGTTCAGTTTAGTATAAAATGCTGTACACAGTTAGAAGTTTTTTCCTATTTGCCTCACTACTGCATGGAGCCTGAATTTGACAAATGAATGAAGGTTGTGGAAAAACGCTGTACACTGCATCCAACGGGTATTTGACGTCTCCGAATTGGCCGAATTACTATGGACATAATCAGTACTGCTACAATATCATCTGGGCTCCACAGAAAAGCACGTTCGACTTATACTCTGACTCTTGGAACCTACAAGACAACTGCACTTGTGACTGGCTGGAGGTAGGCCTATAGGTTCTATATATACCCATCTGGATTAATTTGTTTTGAAACCTTTAAATGGTGTCTTTCGAACGTAATAGATTTCTCACTTTCACTGAATTGTATAATGTATATGCTTTCAAATTGTAGTCAATGGCCTTTGATATCAAAATTATGACGAAGTTAACAGTTTAACGACGAGCTGCAGTGGTTTCCCATTCACATTTAGTACACTCTCGTGGTCATAGTGTTAAACCTTGGAATAAAAAAGAGGTTGAGCCTTAATGACCTTGCTGTTAAGATCCACAGCATGGATGTCAAGCTAATTTATTTTCTTTAGAACATTATCGGACTGTTAATTATCTACTGTTCATCAGCCACTGTTCTCGGGCCATATAAACCACCCCCGTACTGCCTTCCATAATTATATCGTACAGTGTAGGCATGTCCAAGGAGTCGTTGTATCTACAAGATTCTACATGGAGCTCAGCATGAAGTTTAATACACTAGATTTCGAAGCATGATAAATAAAAATAAATATTAAATAAATACAGTCATGTGGGATTTGAGGTAAACAGAAGTCTGTTGAGATGATTTTAATGAAAATATTAATTATGTATGTTCCACAATTGTTCCAAGAGGAAGGTCCGATGCCCGAGAAAACCAGATTAGCTTGTAATGATGTGTGAAAGCGAGGAATCTTCCTTACATCACACAATGTATGATAAGAAAATAATAGCAGTTGAAGACAATGGATTAGGATTGTAGCATATGTCGGTTTATTTTTGTTCTAGATAAGCTGCATAGATAACCCAGCGTTTGGTACGCATAGACACTGTGGATACAACAGTTCCTTCAACATGACTATTTCTAACTGTAGCCAAGCGCTTCTGTGGTTCCACAGCGATAGTTTTAAAAATTATCAAGGATTCAATATCCAGTACAACGTTTACCCGGAAGCAGGTCAGTGCAAAATGTATTCTAAGTATCAGAGCTATTTGACTATTTTAGTCTCGATACCTACATACATACACACATACATATATACATACATACATACATACATACATACATACATACATACATACATACATACATACATACATACATACATACATACATACATACATACATACATACGTACATACATTGAATACAATACAACAGTGCAATACAGCTGCAGTTGATATTGCCCTCCATTCTAAGTTCAGAGGAGAACAAATGACCATGCGACAGAACATCAATGGCACTGAGCAAAGTGTATGTGAGGGACTTTCTCAAGGTCCCAAAATAGTCTCAGTGGACTGGAGACTCGAACCCGTACACTCCGTGTAACAAGCCGAGCGTTCTAACAAATCCGCAGTACGTTCTCCATACATTCATACATACGTAATACATACATATACACAAGTGCAATCTAACGTACATACACACATACATCATAGGCCTACATACACACTAGAACTCGTTCATGCGCACACATGACTTGTATTAATTGTGTATTAGTTAATATGATCAACATACATACATACATACATACATACGATCATCATCATCATCATCATCATCATCATCATCATCATCATCATCATCATCATCATCATCATCATCATCATCATCATCCTTATCATCACCATCATCATCGTCATTATCATCATCGTCGTCGTAGTCGTCATTATCATCATCTTAGTTGTTTTCATCATAGTCATTTTTACACTTTTTTGGGAATGCATCTCCACAAAATCTTTATGATTTTTCTACAAATTCATCTCTTAAAAAGTTGATGACCTTTTTTTAGTCCTCCACCTACTTTCCTGACTTTTTTCAAAATCATGCCTTCAAAAATAACTCACGACCTTTTTTATGCAATTCAACTCCACATAATTTTGTTGACCTTTTTTCCTTCTCTTATACAATTTAATTACTTTTTTCTTTAAATTTTTGGGGGAGGGGACACTTCTGCTCAAAACAACTGATCTGGTCAAAAAGGCACTGAAACTCATTTTCGCCCTCACACACAATTGCATTTGTTGACCTTTTTTGGTGTATCTTCAAAATTTGGATGGTCCGATGTATGGCGTGTCCCCCCACTCTTAAAGGTGGGGTCTTGTCCCCCTCGTCCCCCGGGATCGCCGCCCATGGATGGAGCGCATCGCAGCAAGCACCTCGAGACCAGGGAAACAACCCTTATACTACACGCTGGCTGACAGTTGGCTGAAGCCAGTGCATGATCTACAGCATATAACCAGAGACCTGACCAAATTTTGGTTTTCAACCAATAAGACGTGCCGCAGAGCATTGCACTCTATTGAGGCACGCCAAACGACTAGAAACTAGGCCATAGTAGAGTGAGGAACAGTACTGAAGTCAAGATTTGTGACACAATCAAGTGACACTATTTAGGTTTCAACCATAATCAGATATTCGATCGTCCACTCATGGAATCTCTTTCTTTTTCGAACTCTGTGTTGCTTATAGTCAGTAGGTAGCAATATCACATATTTGAACCAGCTCGGTTGCTTCATTCTCACTCTGTTCAAACTCAAATTTGAATTCAGTTCGCATATTTTAATATCGTTTTCATAAAGTTGAATCAAATGAAAAGGTGTTACCAAATCAATGCTACTTCTCTGTAAATATGTGGATAAACTGAAAGCCTTCTCTAGCACTTTTTCCAGAATATTAGAAGAACTAAAAATTCGAATGTATCAAGGGTTACAAGCATACAATTTTGCCTCAGTCAGCTGCTTCATAGTGCAGCTTTTAATCTCACCGTCCACAAGTATATATGCAGGGCAACTATTAGTTCTGGTAAATTCTGCAAGAGTACATATACTGCTGATTTTCTGAATGCCCATCTGGTATCGCAAAGTCTTTCTAGAGCTCCAGAAAACAAATTATGTCTTTCGAACGATTGGAATAAAATAAATTTGAACGATTGGAATAAATAAATTTTGAAAGATTGGAATTAATAAACTGTGAAAAAGCCCCACATCTAGGAAAATGGTCTCAGGGGGACGGCCGCTCCCCCTGCCCTCCCCTAGCTACGCCTCTGAGTCTCCCCCACTGTAGGCTATATAAGCAACAAACTCCGACAATGTCAATACTTTACTTTTGTGTCTATAAGCATGTGAGTTCCCTACAAGAGATTATTTCAGCGGGGAATGAAATATCATCTCACTGGACACTGGCGTAAACTTGTCCAAAATATTGGGCTGGGGGGCATTTGGTTATTCATTCTACATTTGTTGCATTGGATGTACAGTCCATCTCAATTATTGGAGGGGACACGTGCCCCGGCTCCCCCCAGTCTACGCCTATGTCACTGGATACTTTGTTTTAGAATGTAGTCTCTGGAGGCGATTTTATTCTGCAACAGGTGTAAAAATGTTATTTTTCGACATGAATTCCTGAAAAAGGTCATCGACCAGACTATGGCCGACTTTGTCCCCCCCACCTCTCAGACAAGATCGCCGCCACTGGCTCCATCTTATCTGTGGGTCCTTTGCCGCCCCATGCTGGGAGTTCATGGTAGTCGCCACCTCCGACCTTCGAACAAAGGGGTACTCATTGTCCCTTTTGCCCACTCAGCCACGATGCAGAACCGTGTTTTTCAGTGGTGGGCCCGACGGCATGCAACGGGCTTCCCGGATCGATGCCTGTTTCCGATAACTCACTCTTATACATTCTATAGGCCTACTCGATTGAAAACTTTGTCCTGTTTGACCGTGCAGGAGTCGGGAGCACCTCTGAGTAGACCCCTGAGGAGGTGCTAGTTCAGGTCCTACACATTTCATTGTCTCCATTTCAAGACTTAAAACTTTACATCCTGAAAATATTCTTATTAAGTACGCTGATGATTGCGATCTCTTAATACCTTCCTCTAACAGTTCATCCATCCCTTCTGAATTAGAGCACATTGAGTCTTGGGCCAAAACTTGTAACCTGAAATTAAATCACAGTAAAACGTACGAAATGATTTTACACAGACCCAGAGGGAAGTTTACTAATACAAACGCTCCTTTATCCACACCTGGACTCCATAGAGTTTCCAATTTATCCATCTTAGGAGTAACTATATCTGACAATTTAAACATTTCTAATCATGTTAACAGAATTTGTAGTCAGGCTCGCCGCTCCAAATATGCTCTTCGAACCTTAGTAGCTCATGGTTTACAAGGACCTTGCCTTAATGATGTGGTTAGAGCAACAGTCCCCTCTAGAATAGGCTACTTTATGCTTCTCCTGCCTGGTGGGGTTTTACTACTCAAAGTGATCGGGATAAACTATCTTCAATCATAAGAAAATTAATGAGATGACATTACTTGCCCGAAGACAATCCTTCATATGCTCAACTCTGTCAACTAGCTGATACCCGTCTCTTCTCAGCAATAAGAAGCTTTAATGGTCATGTCCTTCATGATTTATTGCCTCAAATTAAATTAACAGGATATCTGTTGCGCCCCAGAGGCCACAATCTTACTTTACCCCATTCTGATAATCTGGTTAGAAAAAGCTTTATTATTAGGATGCTTTTTGATGTTGTTTAATTAGTAAAACTGTCTCCCATTTTAGATAATGGTTATAGTTTTAAATTTCTCTACTATTATGATGCTTTTGATGTAGTGTTGTTAGCCTAGTAATTTTTATTTTTGTTAAATTTACTCTCCTTTTCTCAACTAGGCCTATTATTATCTTCTTATTACTTCTATGTTTTATATTTTTTTTACTTGTTCACCAATGTGCGGTTCACTTTTGGTTTTTCAATAAAGAATATTAATAATAATAATAATAATATAAATACTCGAATGAATGAATGAATTAATAGCACAAATAGATTTCAGCATTTTACAAATGTGGCTTCCAAATTTAGTTGTATTAATTAGATTCAAAGCATTTTGGCAACGTGAATGCCGATAATTATTTCTTTTGTTAGTTGGGGCCTTTTTCATATGCTCGCTCCCCCTGGTGTTGAAACCTGGCTACGCCACTGGGGAGACTTTAATCATTGAGTGGCACAGTCACATTCATTTTTTAAAGCAAATGATAATTTTGAGCAGGTTGATTTTCTTACTTCATTGTGAAACTAAACAGGCCTAGTACTTTTAAAACTATAGTCAGAGGCGTAGCGACCGCCCTCCGTACCCTTCGACCGGAGGGGGCCCCTTCGTGGAAGGGGGCCCCTAAAAGTGGCCAAAATAACCGTGAACATAATATGAACCCTGTATATTGTATATTACCGCATTCCAGTTTCCGCATTGCAAGGGGCCCCAGCCCGGACGTATGTTCGGAGGGGGCCACATTCTTTGTTGCTACGGCTCTGACTATAGTAGCCTATGTTACAATAGTGACGTGAAATTTTAGGGGGGAATTGAAAAGACAAGGGTAGAGAATTACAACAGTCCAAGAAAGTGTAGGCCTACATGGTAACACCGGATCTACTTTTAAGTTTAGCCACGATTGCTTTTAAGTTATAAGGGCGCGTATTACACTGTGCATGCACTGCACAAACGTAGTCATGCATACACAATATTGATGAGACACTATAACTCAGCGCAAAAAATTTGGAGATGCCGGGTCTCGAACCCGGGGCCTTTCGCATGCAAAGCGAACGCTCTACCGCTGAGCTACATCCCCTGAATGATAAGCTCTGTGCTTGTGCAGTTACTTGAAAATGAAATGCACTAACCTAACGGAACCGTCACCAGGACTGTTGTGTTTCTGTCATAATAAATCGATGTGTAGGTCTAACTCCTTTGAACCTTTAAATACACTCAAAAGCAACCTTAATTCAAGCTAAGTATTTAAAATTTATTCGCATGTTTACCTTAATCATTAACAACATCAAATAATTATGTTTCATAGCTGACTTAATTTAAGAAGCTTTTAAACAATCTGCTTTTTAACAAAATTACCGTCTCCAACTAGCAACAAACCGTTGGAATAAAAGGAGATAGCAACGCATTTTACTGGCCGATTCATTGAACAGCCACCTGGCGATTAGAATATTAAAATAATTACATTTTCAGCGCGCTTCCTTCATTTCAATCGCTAAGTGCGCAAGTGCTGCGATTAGAAGAGCTGCAGCTGAGGAGATGGTTGTCTGATGTGACAAATATAATATAATGATATATCGCCTATCAATCATCCTAGCCTATGGCATTGATGAAAAGTATTTAAATGTTTGTAAATGCAGCCTTTATATTGATATTGCATTTTCACATTTTTACAGAACTAAAATCCAACTACAAGTCTTAAGCTTGAAATTTAATAGTGTTGTGAGTTTTGTCGAATGATTTCGTTTTTCGTTCGTTGTTAACTTTTTAAAGTGTCTCTTTGATCGAGGCTTCACTTCTTCACTTCTGTTCAATAGCTATAATCTTAAATTCAATCTCTCTAAGTCCTATTGTAGGCTAGTATAATATCGGCGTAGCTAGGATATCTTGCGCCCGGGGGCGAACTATGAAATTGGGACTCCCGCCCCCACCGTTTTACTATTTCACATTTTCCAAGTAATCGAATGGCAATTTTAATTTTATTTAAATAAAATATAAAAATACCGATAGTACATGATGCCCTTAGAGCTCAATGGGTCGGCAAAGTCATACCTGACAACTGGTTTGTATGTAATGAGGATATATATAGGCCCCTACTTGATAATGTATATTTGGGGCGCCAAAATAAAATCCTATAAATTTATTTATGATAAATTACTTAAAACTGCCTCAAAATTAATAGTAAAATCATTTATCTTAACTCATTTTGGTCCCCCTTCCCTTTGCGCCACGGGGACACTTGTACCCCCGGCACCCCTAGCTACGCCTCTGTATGGCAGTTGGTAAATTTACAAGCAGTAGGCCCCTATTGACGAATGTAGGCCTATAGCGTCCAAATAAAAAAAACGTTTTAAAGTGTCTAAGACTTATTATGCTCTATACTTAGACTCTAAGTAGGGGCATAATATTATCCATCCTGAAACCGTATTTTGCAGCTGCCAGAGGGCCCTAACTAAGCCCATAGATGTAGACCTTAAAATAATGTAGGCCTATTTAATTTTTTTCAGTCAGGAGTCAGATTTCGATGCTGTGGGTATTACGACAAACAACTTTATTTGATATATATATATATATATATATATATATATATAATTATATATAATTATATATATATATAATATATATATAGCCGAACAATAAGCTGGTCTCCCATGCGTTGTTTTTGTGTGGCGTTAATAAATTTTGAAGACGTTCAGTTTATAGCTAGACTAGACCGTATACATATTTAAATAAGTCCATAATATAGGTATTCTATGTTTTTTGAGTAATTGTTTCTGTGCTGCATTTGCAGTCTCAGTCGCACTACCTTGGCGAATTGTTGGTAATTTATTTGATGCCTGCGTAGGTTCTGTGCTCTTCTAGGCCTATCTCGCCAAAGCCTCCGTCGGCTGTCTGCGTACTTTATATAACGCCTTTTAAAGTTCTGTTGGACACAAGCTGGTTTCTTCTGCTGACTGACCTTTGTTCGGCGATAAGAGTATGAATATATCATGTATATGGTCTGGGTTTTCGTTTCAATTTTGGGATCTTTAATTCATGCTGCATTGTTAATGACAAAGTTAATCATTCCTACCTTGTCCGGTGCAGCTTTTTCCTTTGCAAGAAGTCACATGACCCTCAAACCCCCACATTTAACAGCGACGGACAAATGCGGTCAGTATCCACCAACATGGATCAGAATGTGAAAACGCACCCTGGCGGCGGAGTCTGAAGTAACCGAAGACGGAGTGCACTTTGGCGCACAGTTCTTGGCCAATTAGACGAGAAATAGTCGTCGAACTCTTCCAACAGAACGCTTTTTTGTCTGTCTGTCGGACTGTATACCGTATTCTGTTGTCTGCAGGCTATGTATGTATGTATGTATGTATGTATGTATGTATGTATGTATGTATGTATGTATGTATGTATGTATGTATGTATGTATGTATGTTTGTATGTATGTATGTATGTATGTATGTATGTATGTATGTATGTATGTATGTATGTATTGTATGTATGTATATGAGTATGTATATATGTATGCATGTATGAATTCATGTATATGTGTATGTATGCATGTGGTATGTATGTATAATTTGTGTGTATGAATGTATGTATCCGAACACATATATACCGCCTCTATAGTACAATTCACTTATGCTCAAAGTGTACCTTAGTGTCTGTCTGGCTGTCTGTCTTTCTGTTTGTTTGTGTGTTACAGCTGACCTAAAGGTGCCCAACAATGGAAAGCCGGATGCAGCTGAAAAAGTGCCCAGCGATGGAAAGCCGGATGCAGCTGAGAAAATGCCCATCAATGGAAAGCCGGATGCAGCTGAGAAAGTGCCCAGCGATGGAAAGTCATATGGAGCAGAGAAAGTGCCCATCAATGCAAAGCCATATGGAGCAGAGAAAGTGTCCGGCAATAGAAAGCCATATGGAGCAGAGAAAGTGCCCTTCAATGGAAAGTCACATGCACAAGAAAAACGAAAGGGGAAAGAAGAACAAAATCGTCATTAGCGTGTGCCTATTTAACACCTTTCCAGGGTTTAATTAGCAAAATGAATGGAGTCTGATTTGATGACCATTGTTAATTGATTTCTGACAACGTATATACCTATTCCTGGATTCTATGACTTCGTTTCCCTTTCATGCTTAACGATTTTAGGTTTCCAAATTAGTTTTTACCTTTTCTAGTTTTATTGTTTTGCGATTTTTTTATCATGACCTTTTTGACTTGTTTAGACATCTTAATTGGGTTTCCATGTAGTGCCAGTCCCAATCATTGACAGAGAAGGAGGGCGACGCTAATCATCTTCGCTAAAACGTAGCATTGTGAAATTACAGCTAATCATTTGTTATTCATTAAATCTTCAAACCTTTCAACTGATGAATATAAAATAATCATCTTTGATATGACGCAGCCTTCTTATAATATGATAGTTTAGTTTGCAATAATATTGTCATCCACGCCTGTTTCGAGAGGGGCAGCTGACCCAGTAATCTACTTCGGTTAGCGTGTCCGTCCCATGCTCCTCTGTGCGTGTGTTACCCGGTTCGCATACCCATGGATGGTGGCTTCTTTCAGAGACTTGAATCTTGGGCTATGTCGGTCAATACACGGGAATTTTAAGTGGCAAGTCACACATTCAAACGGGCAGAAGTTCTGAAGCCTGAAGGATCTCACCCGATATATATATATATATATATATATATATATATATATATATATATATATATATATATATATATATATATATATATATATATATATATTATATATATAAGTAAGTACAAGTATATATAAGTATATATTATATAAGTAAGTATATATATATATATATATATATATATATATATATATATCAACGAAACCAGGACTCTGTAATTGTAACCGAACACTTATATAGTGCCACCCAGATCAGCGGCGCTCTCAACCCGCATCAATGCCAACACCCCTTACACCAGCAAAAAGGATGGTTTTCAAGCGTCTGCGGAAATGGCAGTCTTGTTGTCAAGACCTTAAACCTCAAGACCAAGACCAAGACCAAGACCTTGAACCTCAAGACCAAGACCAAGACCTTGAACCTCAAGACCAAGACCAAGACTTTGAATCTCGAGACCAAGACCAAGACTTTGAACCTCGAGACCAAGACCAAGACCAAGACCTTGAACCTCAAGACCAAGACTTTGAAACTCAAGACCAACACCGAGAACAACACCAAAAAATCACAACCATATGCAGACTTATATTACTTATTAAAAAAACTGTCAAGTCGGACTACTCGCTATTTTAATTAAAACATGAGTTTTATTTTATTCACAAAAAAAAACAACTCCAACTGCAGACTGAAGAGAATTCCGAATTCGTATTTACAAAAGTCCTTCATGCGAAATGTTATTCCAAATGCTTGTTGCATTTAAAAAAAACAATTCGCTCAGAATTTTCTGACCATGACGTGACCAGCCTAGAGCCCTGCGCCGGCCGCGCCGCGCCGCCGCCGCCGACATTTCGTGGGCGCCGCCGCCGCCGATTTTTGTTTGTCGGCGCGCCGCCGCCGACAATCTGTCGGCGCGCCGCCGATGCCAGTTTGATATGCTTAATTGTTATTGTAACATTTTTCATGTTTTGCATGCTATTGCGATAAATTGTTGCCTTAGTGTTAAATGGAAGTTGACATCTTGTACTTACTTACTTCATTTTATTTTTCTGGGGTTCTTTGCGAAACTTGATCGGCAACACGAATTGGTGCTGTCAATACTATGAGCGTATGATATCACCAATTCACGTTGACTTTTGCAGCTATCATAGCACACATAAGTTCACTTGCATGCTGTTGATTGTCAAGTGGGATGTATTAGTTGACAAGAAAGAAAAACAGACGAACTAAAGTAACTATAAAGAAAATATAAAACAAATTTCTCTGTTGCCGGTCTTACAGTCATTGTGAAAACTCTTATTCTGGGACGGAATACAATTTCTACACAAACAGCCCGAGTGTCAGCAATATAAGGTGCTGAAACACGGCTACTTGGCTATCTAACAGTTCTTAAAGTTCTTAACAGTTCTTAAGATGATAAGTATATATCTTTGCCTAAATGTTTTATTAAGCAAACTATTCTTCCTGACAAAATTCATTTTCCTTACACTCTGATGATCTTATCTTTGTGCCATGATACACACAATCGTTTAAAGCGATATCTTGATACAAATAGCCATTGTTTTGATACTTGTGTTCCTGTTGCCATTTCCTTAATACTCTGACAACAAAAGCATTATGCAGTGCATGTGTTTATATGTGTATTACAATACTACAGTATTCCCCATTCGTTACCTTCATGTTGAATAACTTTCATAACTTATTGATTGTAGACTTTAATGTCTGTGGTCTTATTACAATGGTGTACATTTTTGGCTTAATGTTGTAAGGTTAGAGGAGTTCATAAGTGCTATTAATATCAAGATATACCATTTAACTAATCCCTGCAAAACGGAAGGTTTAATTGATTAATACTTTTGGCTGGAATCTATTCAGGTAAACAGTATCAGTTGAGACAGGTTTTGACTTAGTACGTATGGTATCAAGAATGGTCTTTTTCAGTTTAGTCTGATACAAACAATGGTCTATAGGCCTACATGGAGACCTCAAATGGCATGGCACCAATTCAAATGGGCAGCAGACCACCTGGTAAATTCGTTGAAAAATTAACAGGGGCGAAGCCGAGTGCCTCTGCCATGCCAATTTTAGTGTGTAGGCCTGTACTGTATCAGTGCATATGCAAGTGTCACATTCATGCAATATGCATGTGCATGTTGCTTCATCTGATTACAATTTGCAAAAACCTATGCAGATGTGCAGTGTAATTAAGGATGTTCATATTTGTAAGGCAACTATCTGAAGGTGTCTTCTCTCTCAGTCCCTTTGTACATAGTTGAGTTTCAGTGTGATGGAGTGGCTTTAGAGAACTTGGCCCTCTTGACTGGTCACAGGACCAACGGCTGTTTAACTGTCATAGTGACTCATGCTTCTGAATAGGGCACGCCGCGCCGCGCCGCGCCGACGCCGACATTTCGTGGACGCCGCCGCCGCCGATTTTTGTTCGTCGGCGCGCCGCCGCCGCCGATCCAAAATGACCGGCGCGCCGCCGCCGACACTATGACGTCGGCGCAGGGCTCTAGACCAGCCCTGTAGGGCTTCATAAAAATTCTTCCATGTGAAAAATACGTTTTACAGGTGCTGAAATCACTGGCACACAGAGCAGCTTTTCAAGCACTTGATGCAATTGTAGAAATCGTGAATCTGTTTTGAAATCATTCCATGGTAAATAACCTGAAATCAAGATATCTGTCCAAAACAACAGTAAAGCCTCATTCATGCCGTGTAAATACTAAAGCAATTGTTTTAGTAATTATTGAATAAATTTTTAAAATCTTGCATTTTGTTAGATGGCTGTTCACATTGTCAAAAGTCTTGGTCTTGGTCTTGCAAAACCAAGACCAAGACCTTGAACCTCAAGACCAAGACCAAGACTTTTGGTCTCAAGACCAAGACCAAGACTTTCAAAAACGAGGACAACAAGACTCGGAAATGGAGAGGAGAGAGGCTAGAAGCTCTTAGACGAGGGACAAGGGAAGACAGTTCCAAGCGGAGGGACCCACCTTAGGCGAAGCTCCTGGATTGGGCCTTGGAAGAGCGTATACATGTTGAAGACCCACCATAGAGAAGAAGAGCAGACCCATAAGCTAGCTAGCCTGTGGCAGACATGGGTTGGAAGTGTTAGCGACTTCTTCTTCTTAACCTCGGCATGTGAGGGCGGGTGGCCAGTCCTCTCCCTCGCCTTCTCGTCTTCCCACCGACAGTGTGCGGTCAGTGTAATAATGAAGCTGAGTTGACTAGGGGGTGCAGGTGGAACAGAAATCTCGAACCAAATTTCTGCGCTGGTCGAGATTTGAACCCCCGACCTCTCGATTGACAGTCCAGCATGCTAACCAGTGTACAATTTCGAGCACCCACCATGCATAAATCTATTACACAATCCATCCAACACGCGCGCACACATAATCCCTCTCACTCACACACCTACACCTACACACATACATACATAGCCTCCAGACTCGGACTTAAATATATATATATATATATATATATATATATATATATATATATATATATATATATAGCAATGACAAGACAAGATAAGCAGCTGGATGGTGTCTTTGGAATGCGAGAGGCAGTGCAGATGGGTGGGTGAGTGGGTGAGTGCATGGGTGAGTGGGTGGCGTTGATGGTTGACATGTGTTAACTGTCAACCACGGAGGAAGGAACAACGCTTTTCCGACGACACCTTCATGTCATCTCAGCTTACGACAACGCACAGGCACATCCAACGGGATGAATGGGCGGAGGCAGGGAGGCAAGGAAGGAGAAAGACCAAGATGGAGAGAGAGAGAGAGAGGGAGCTAGAGAGAAAAAAGGGAGGAATGAAGGGAGGCAGGGTAGGAGGGAAGGAAGGAAGAGAATGTCTATTTATAGTGTCAGTATAAATTCAAATGGGATGGGCGAATGATGGATGGAGGGACCGAAGATGTGGGGTTGCTGAAGTTGTGAAGATGGATGTATGCATGCATTGTGTGAACGTATGTTTGTTTCAGTGTATATTGTATGAGAATACATGTATGCATGTTTGCATTGTATGTATGCATGCATGTATGTACGTATGTATGTATCCATCTATACGTGCAGACATAATTATGCCCTATGCATTTATACTTTCAGTAGAGGCCTAAGAAGTATATTAAGATGAAGTGGTTTGATAACCACTAAGGCCCGAGGCGCTTCTTACTGAAGCCCGTTTTCATCCGATGTTGAATAAGCAGATGCATAAAAAGAACGGGTATCCGTTGGGTCTCGTCGATTTTTCTACGGATAGGATGGATTTTTTGATGGAGGAAATACCGAGACGAGGAGTGGCCTCTGTAGAAAGAGTTGAACTCCAGAGATGTTTCAAATTTATTATATTTTTGGTATTGAAATCAACGCTCGCATTGGATTTACCAATTGATATTTTGATGTGACAAACAACACATTTCATTTCCTCTGTGAGGTAATTAGATGGTGCTATATATAGTAAGTGATTAGGTACACACAATACATATGACACATACATACACACACATACCATCGGAATACATGCATACATAATTACCTACATACATATATACGTACATACACACATACCATAGGTATACATACATACATAATTACCTACATATACATATATACATACATACGTACACACACATACATACCATAGGTATTCATACATACATACATACTTATGTACATGCATAAATAAAAGCAAACTTACTTACGTACATGCATACAAACATACATACATACATGCATACATACATACATACATACATACATACATACATACATACATACATACATACATACATAACTACATACATACGTACATACATACATACATACATACATACATACATACATACATACATACATACATACATACATACATACATACATACATACATACATACATACATACATACATACATACATACATACATAACTACATACATACGTACATACATACATACATACATACATACATACATACATACAAACATACATACATACATACATACAAGCATACATACATACATGCATGCATACAAAGTAACATACATACATATTCACAGTGAAGTCTAAGGAAGAAGTGTAATCCCCTGAAGGTATACTCCTCCGATGGGGGAAGAGTTTCCTCCCTTCCATCTACAATTCGTAAATGACGTCAGCCATGATGTTAAACAGACCAACTCAACTGATTCCACAACTTCTCTTAAAACCTTTTAGGCAGTTCACTCATACACGCCCAAGGCAAATACGGCCACTAATTTTTAAGATATATGTTACATATACAGACATGTATATATATATATATATATATATATATATATATATATATATATATATATATATATATATAAGAAATGTCAGAATCTTTTTCATCGTCATTCTTCCTCGGCAAAGACATCAACCGTCAACAGCAGACCAGCAGCAGCAACAGCAGCAGCAGCAGCAGCTGAAACACAGCAGCAGAAACCAGACTCCGCCGGAGGCAAGGAAATGCAACCCAATACAAACACCAAGCATCCCCAACTAGACATCCACATATATATATATATATAATATATATATATATATATATAATATATATCCTAACTCTCATCATATATTTACGCACATATGATATTCCGGGTCTGTGTATCATCCTTCATACATAATTACTGTATATAAACCATATCCAAACTCTCATTATATGAATACTATGAATGAATATAAACACATCATATATAAATGTAGCCTATATATATAAATATGATGTATATATAGATAGGCCTGTAGATAGATAAACTTTCCTTAAGTGGATTTTATTGCTGTGCACGGTTGCCTTTCAAGGGATGTCTGTTCCTCTGAACTCTGGATTTGGAGGAAAGTGTTTGCAAACATTTTCTTCAGGTTGAGCGACGCGCAGTACATAATGTCGACGTCTTTCGTTTCAACAGTTTTAACTTAGGAAAAGGTATACATCCATCTGTTTTCATTTATTTTGTTTACTATTTAAGGGAATTTACTAGGGCATAAGCCTGAATAATTATGAAGCTCTTTTAATATGTGCGTCTTTGGCCAAGTCGTATAGAATGGCTGCAAAGAACAGAGTAAAAATGAACACTTGCAAGTGATTTACATGTTTAAGCAATTGTCCTGAACCCGAGTTACAGTAGGCCTAAAACATGCAAATTGTAATTGTAATTAGTAACTTCAATTGAGCCGGTGTCTAATGCACAAGGCATCAACCGATGGCACACCAAAACCAAGCCGTAAGCAGGTCGATATCCAGATCATGAGCATGCCATGTTATCAGAGGAACGCAACAGCCTTGGAGCGCGATATTTAGTTAGCAATATTGTGTAGGCCTATTGAAATATGATTGCAGGCTGGTTTTTAGGCTTTAAATGTCAGACAATTAGACTTCACTGTGTGTATCTTACAGACTGAATGTGTCCTGAATGCCTCAGAGTTTGACAGAATATGGCTGGTAAAGTGTCTGCTGCACTTACGGTTGCCTTGAGTTAGACATATCTGCTCAGATATACTTTGAGATATGTGCATTAATGTCTGGTGTCAACAAGGCAATAATTTCAACACAGTATCGCGACTGTAACGAGTTTTTTAAGACAGTAATAAGTGAAACGATGTGACAACAAGGCATAGCACACACTTATATATGTTAAGATTATAAAACTAATCTAATTTAATCTAATACATAGGCATGCAGGAAATGGCAAAATAACGGACAAGCTTGACAACGGACATTAACCACAGTTAGAATTCCCTCGGGCAAATCGGAAACGCTTTCTATAAATCTAATCACCAAAGTCACCAACTTTGCAATGGCAATAAAAGCGCTATAGGGCGAACATTTCTGCGAATCAAGACCAATAGTAGCCGAAAGACAATTCTTACAGCTTCAACGTATATCTTTGTATATTCATATACACACATATAAATATATATGTATATACGTCTGCGTGGATATGTATATATGGGTTAAGTGGGGCTGGTTATAGACATGTGTGGGCATTACGGAATCGTGTGTAATCGGAAGTTCGGGTCCAGAGACACTTAGTCACTGGATTTGGGCTAGAAGAGGCCAAAGTTCAAGGCTCTGTTGTGCGTGATGTGGGTTCTTTCATCGGCAACGGTGTATGTATACGCACTAACAGCATGGAGTTTCAATTCGACAGTTTACAAGAAAAGTGGTTTATTAGTAACCTAGAGGCGGTAACCTACTTGTAGCCTAATGTAGGCCTAGTGGGCCCTCTCCTTGGAATAACGTTCTAGAATTATTACTTGTTGGAGTCTGTGACGGTATGTATAATGATGATGATGATGATGATGATGATGATGATGATGATGATGATGATGATGATGATGATGATGATAATGATGATGACAATAGGCCCTAATAAAAGTATTTTAGTAGTTGTAGGCCTAATAGTAGGTGTTGTTGTATCAGCAGTAATAAGGTCTTTCATAGGCTAATCGCTGAGTCAGCATCGTTGGAAATGTCTAATTACAATTACATTACATGTCTTGTAGAGTACCGTAACTAGATCTACAAACGTAACCGATTTCGACCGACGGACTATTGCAAAGTCAACTCGGAAATAGACAAATATTCTGTCAATCAAGACGGTTGACCTGAGTATCTGATCGATTCCACGTAAAAGTTTCAAGACAGGCGCTACACGAATGCTGGATTACAGTCATCTACGTTTACTTTTCCTGAGTAGGATTTCGTTACCTGTGTTCTGGCTTCAAAGGATTATGCTGTTAACTTGAGTTTAACTTGAAGCGATCAGTAGTTAATGATGCATTGTGTGTTATAACACCATCGCTTTAGATGTCACTGAATTATATTAGAGGTTATTTGATCAGATAAGATTAGATTCGATTAGGCCTATGTGGCGAGAGTGATTGTATTCGGCGGTTGGGGACGCGATGACCAAACTCCGGCGATTCTTTTTCCAAGTGAAGGATCGACTGAGGTCGGGCAAAACGAAGGACGACACTGAACCACTGCATCCGAAGATATCGACAACAAAGGACGAGAAACAATCGCAAATCAAGGAAATCGAAAATACGAAGATGCGTCGAACCCCGGACCTGATCAACTCACATTCTCACGCCACTCTTCCGCCAATTCCTTCAGATCACGAAGAATCTCGCCACGGATTCATAAGAGGCTACCCCGCAGTGTCCGGTCACATCTACGAAGAAATCTCGACAAACGAAGTTGCCACCGCCAGATCAAACACCCTTCTTCTGGACTCGTCTGTGGAGCGGGATCGACAGAACGGAAGAGGAGGCGTCTTCTACATATCCCCGATAGACGGAGCACTTCATCGACTTAGACCGGAAACCGGAAATCGGATCGTCTGTCCTCATCTCCACTTCGACCGCGGACTGGGTCCGGAAGTCCAAAGACAGGTCTCCTTCACGTGCCAGCTTTTCGGAAAGAACCTGAGCGTCTGCAGAAATTGCGCTAAATCATTACGCGAACGATTCGTTTCCGGTGAGCCTGACGTCATCTATCCGACATACTGGCGTTCGTTTGACCTCGGAAAGGTTAACATTCCGTGCCCGAATCTCCCGGAAAACTTAATCTACGAAAGCCAGGGTGGAGATGTTCCAGTTGGTTCAACGGCCGACCTCTGTCGTGAGAGACGTCATTCTGTCTCGGCGGAGTTGTTCAACGGAAGGCGGCGAACGGTGGGCGATAATACGGGATTGCGAAGGGAGAAGATGGCGGCCGGAAGTGCGGATGACGTCGCCATGTTGGAGAAGCTGTCGTGTCGCGCTACCAAGTGTCGTCTGCCTGAAGTGGAAGCGAGGCTGTTAGGAAGCAGAGTGAGCAGAGGACAGAGGACGAATAACGAGGGACGATTGGCAACACACAAGAGCATGAACAATCTCTTGCTGGCCGATGTCTTGCGGAGGAACCACGACAGACAGTGTCTCGTTTGGTGAACGGAAATTTCTAAATTTTACTTATTGTTAAGATCTATAATAAAATCTAGTCTAATCGGATTTGTCAATAAAAATGTCATTTGCCTTGTTAAATGGACCTGTGATCAGCCTGACAATTCTTTGATGTAACTGCATGTTCTAAACTTCAGCCCCCATATCTTCCAAGTAGGAGCATGTAGGCCTACCCATCGTAGCCCCTGGTTTCTGGTTTATCTGTTCTATGGGAATTTAACCTTTTCTTCCTCTACTGCCCATGGTGTATTTGTGAAAGCATTCTTACACAATTCTGTCCTATTTACTAAAATATTCAATTGAATTTTGTTTAATCTGAATTTCAGAGTCAAAATTACACGTATGGATTTATTGCCGTGATAATTTTTTAAATTGACATTACGAGGTACAGATAATCTTAAGCCGTAACTCATCTAGATGCACGTACTGTATACAGTGGCGTAAACTTGTGCAAAATATTGGGGGGGGGCATTTGGTGATTCATTCTACACTTGTTGCATTGGATGTACAGTTTATCTCAATTATGGGGGCACGTGCCCCGGGTGCCCCCAAGAGTCTATGCCTATGACTGTATATAATGTAAATATATCTGTAGGCCTATAGGCCTATTATATGGATGATTTGAGGGATTGTATGCACTTTAGCCCCAACCTGTGATCGCTAATGAGGAGGTATGACTCATACAGGCGTAACCCGAGTTTCAACGGAGCCTGGATCGCGCTACCATTTCCGTTTGTTAAACACCCCACTCAGATAAAGATAAGATCGGCCCCTAGAAGCGGCCATTAGCTTGACCTTTCCCCTTTTTGCCCAGGCTCTGAAACCGATCCAAAGATGTGGATCTTCTGGGCCGATTTGATATGTCATAGAACAGTGTAGTAGGCCTATTAAGACACACCATTATTAAAGGGACCATGCAAGGGGCGTAAGGTAAGGTCGATGTAACCAGAGTCATTAACATCGACCATACCTGTATGAATAAAATGAAAAATGGCGATAGGTTAGAACTGTTTAGTGATATTTAATGCATCAAACACCGTTAACTTCGCCAGAAATAATATTTTGATCAGTTCTCACCAGTGTTACAGTAGGCCTATGGTATGGAACATCTTAAAATTAACACAAGCCTCCATTGCCAGCCGTGGAATATATAAGGATGGTGGATTCAATTTTAATGGTGTCTAAAACAGACCATTGTATAATCCATTCTTTGACAACTTTACTGCGGCCGCGGCGGAAATCGACTGCGATATTGGTAATATGTAGGCCTACTGTTTTAATTTGTATTTTTCATTTCTTACAACTTTTGGAAAGTTTTCTCAGACACGAAAAAGTTACTTCAGTTTTCGTTTTCATTCTTTAACGACATCTTATGGCCGCCAGGGCCGTGACGTCAACCGTTATCTGACCTCATTTTTGCTGCTAGATTGTATGAAGTGATTTATAAGCCCGTACAGGTTTGAATATATATCTTCGGGTGACTCGTTTAAAAGGTGTCTAATTTTTAACTTTTTTTAATGACTTGTGTGGCGCCTTTGTACAGTGCTCAGTCGTTGGTCGTTATTATAAGCAACATCGGTGTGCAATCCAAATTCCAGGGCGAGTCAAGTCGAAAGTGAATCCCAAGGAAGAAACGATCGAGTCTATAAAAGAATCTTTAATCGATATCTGAAGGACAGAACAGTTAGAAGATCGAACTGGTTGAGCAGAGATCGAGAGGTTTCCGAGTCAGCAAAGCGCTTCTGTGAGGTTACTGAGGTAGCCTACTGAAGAGGCGCTCTATAAAATAATGTTCTCTTAGACTATTACATCACATTACAAAGATAAGGTTGACTGAAATGTAGAGTCTTGCTTATAATTAGCCCAGTCTTGAAAGTTATTCGCTGATCTGCTTGCAGCCAATATCCCACTTAGTCTTTAGGATCAGTGCTATAGGCCTAATATAGTTAGAGCTTTCCTTACGGCCAGCGTTTAGCACCTTATGGTTGTCTGAATTGGCCGTTGATGTCAATAATAACACAGTATAAATAATTACACAGTTCATCGACTCGTCGCCGCTGCTGCAGTCAGAATGCGTGACATTATAAATAACTAAGCCCCAACCACTGTGACGACATTATAAATACCTAAGCCCCGCCCACTGTCGTCCGCCATCTTGAAAGAGACCGTTTACCATGCCGATACACCGGAAACAATCACATCAAATATTTTTTAAACGTAAAAAACAACATTGAGGACTACACGCCGATACACCGGAATCCATCCAATCAAATATTTTTTAAACGTTAAACAACATTTAGGACTTCATTAGAATTAACAATATTATTTTTAACGTTAATTTCAGCTTAAATCTATAATTCAAAAGCTATTTTTCAAGGTGGCGTCGTAATCACGTGACCAGAAAAACTTGTCAACAGCCAGCAATGAGAGTCGACGTACCGGTACTGTGTAATTATTTATACTGTGATAATAATGCATTGCCTTTTAAGGACAAGTCAGTTAGCCTAATATTATGCCTAAAATTAAATTGGAGTTGCCACGAATAGGAATCTGTTAACATGGGCTGGTAATGCCTGGTATAAAATTTAAAAACTGTGAATTACATCACACTTCTTTTTCCGGCTGTGAACTTGGACTGCATAATTATTCACAATTTCACACACGACAGAGTAGTTCGAGTTCTGGCGCTTCAGCGATCCAGCCCAATCCAGTTTAGAATCAAATCCAGTTTTCATTTCCTCCAAACATTTTTGGTGAATTTTCTCAGACACAAAAAAATCGAGATATAGTTTCTTCTGAACACTTGACATCAGGGTAGAATGTTCGGCGAACATACATGTACAATCGGGGTGCTTATGTACTATCTGGGTGAGTGTCTTTGCATCGTGAGGATCGGTTAGCGTCAGGGTTAACGTCGTGAGGGTCGGTTATGGATTAGAGTTAGGCCGTTAGGGTCAGTGTGACTACCGCTCACCCCATCTCTGGACGGTACCGGCCCGCTATTCCGGGGGTCCGCTATTCCGGGGCCCACTATTCCGGGGGTCCGCTATTCCGGGGGTCCGCTATTCCGGGGATTCGCCAGAATATACACACATACAACATATATACATACATATTACCACACACATATAAATACACACGTACAAATATACATGCATGCATACACACGTACAATGTACATACATACAAACATACATACCCACATATATACGTACATACATACATAGTATGTATATAGGTGTGTATGTATGTATGTATGTATGTATGTATGTACGCATGTATGTAAGTACCTGTTTATGTATGTATGTATGTATGTATTATGTGTGCATGTATGTACGTGTTTATGTATGTGTATAATGTATATGTATATAATTATTATGTACGTGTGTACGTATGTATTACATAAAATTCACACGTATGCAATACATACGTACACACGTAAATAATATATACATACATACATACATAAACACGTACATACATGCACACATAATACATACATACATACATACATACATAAACAGGTACTTACATACACACGTACATACATACATACATATTACATACTTACACACGTACATAATAAATACATAGTATGTATGTATGTACGCAAATATGTGGGTATGTATGCTTGCATGTATGTACGTGTGCATGCATGTATGTATATTTGTATCTGTGTATTTATATGTGTGTGGTTGTGCGTATGTGTATGTATGTACGTACGTATGTATGTATATATGTAAGTACATACTTGTATCTATGCACGTGGGTATGTATGTATGTACATAATGTATGTAAATATGTGTGTATGTAATAAATACACACATACATAAAACATAAATACATACATACATACATGTATAATACATACATGCATGACATTGTATGTACCTACATACATACATACACACTAACATGCATACATATATACATAGATACATGTATGTACGTGTATGTACATTATGTACATACATACGTATGCACGTGGGTATGTATGTATGTACGTACACATAATGTATGTAAATATGTGTGTATGTATTACATACACACATATCTACATACATTATGTACATACATACATACATACATACATACCCACGTGCATAGATACATGTATGTACTTACATATATACATACATACGTACGTACATACATACACATACGCACAACCACACACATATAAATACACAGATACAAATATACATACATGCATGCACACGTACATACATGCAAACATACATACCCACATATTTGCGTACATACATACATACTATGTATTTATTATGTACGTGTGTAAGTATGTAATATGTATGTAGTGTGTATGTATGTACGTGTGTATGTAAGTACCTGTTTATGTATGTATGTATGTATGTATGTATTATGTGTGCATGTATGTACGTGTTTATGTATGTATATATGTATATATTATTTACGTGTGTACGTATGTATTACATACGTGTGAATTTTATGTAATACATACGTACACACGTACATAATAATTATATACATATACATTATACACATACATAAACACGTACATACATGCACACATAATACATACATACATACATACTATGTATGTATGTATGTACGTGTGTATGTAAGTACCTGTTTATGTATGTATGTATGTATTATGTGTGCATGTATGCACGTGTTTATGTATGAATATATGTATATATTATGTACGTGTGTACGTATGTTTTAAATACGTACACACGTACATAATATATACATATATACTTGTACATACATAAATGTATGATGTACATATGTACATACATACATACGTTCAAACACACGTACATACATACATACATACATACATACATGTATGTACATACAGACGTGTATGTAAATACATACATGTACGTAGATACAATACATACATGCATACATGCATGTATGCATGCATATATACACACGAACGTTCGTACGTACATACATACATACATATATACACATACATACATAAACACGTACATACATGCATGCATACATACATGCATGCGTGTATGTATGTATGTATGTATGTATATGTACGTATGTACGAATGTATGTTGTATGTACATTGTATGTATATATTATGTATTTACGTATGTGTATTTGTATGTATTTACATACATGTATGTATGTGCATACATGTATTTATGTACGTGTGTATGTATGTATGTATGTATGTAGGTACAATTGTACATACATCTATATATGTATGTATGTACGTGTGTGTGCATGTATGTATGTACATGTATTTATGTATGTATGTACGTACGTGTGTATGTATGTATGTATGTACATATATGTATGTATGCGTGTATGTATGTACATACATGTATGTATGTATGTATATATGTATGTAGGCGTGTATGCATGTATGTATGGACATACATGTATGTATGCATGTATGTATGTGCATACATGTATGTATGTATGTATGTATGTACGTGTGTGCATGTATGTATACACAGGCATGTATGTATGTATGTATGTATGTATGTATGTACGTGTGCATGTATGTATGCAGGTATGTACGTGCATGCATGTACGTACATACATGTATCTATGTATATATGTATGCATGTTAGTGTGTATGTATGTATGTAGGTACATACAATGTCATGCATGTATGTATTATACATGTATGTATGTATGTATTTATTTTTTATGTATGTATGTATGTATATTCCGGCGAATCCCCGGAATAGCGGACCCCCGGAATAGCGGACCCCCGGAATAGTGGGCCCCGGAATAGCGGACCCCCGGAATAGCGGACCGGAACCCTCTGGACAACCCGCTGACACGCTCGTGAATAGAGTCGCACTTTAGACATTTGTATTTTACGATTACAATTACCCCACCAGACATGGCAAGGAAACAATAAACCAGAGCATTATAAACCAAGTTTTGACCTCAAAAACATCATCAAAACCGGACTTTATAACATTATAATTATAACTACAATATTAGGATTGTATTACAACTGATGCAGTAGTTATCTTCAACCGATATAACAAAAAACGACCTACATGTATCAAATATGTACACAACTATCGACATTACCAAACCTGCCGAACATTGCAAGATCATTGCACAATTAGAAAAAGTCAAAACGTCGCCCATCAAACACTAACATAAATTTGTACATGATTACTTCTTAAACTGTTGAAGCGAACCTCTGATAAACTACTACCGTTCATCCACTATAATACAACGGATATTAAAATCGTGATTAAATAATTAATAAACCACAAACCCCCAAACCTCTAACGCTGACAGCACAGCTATGGTGTTCGGCTTTGTTTTCATCTCTCCAAGGGACTGGGACAAAACCATTCAAAAGCCCCAACAGGTCGAGAATAAACATCCGAAAACAAAATTCTTGCCACGAACACTTCTTCACAGTATGTTCTTATTTAAAAGTAGTCTGTTTCTTGAAAAATCAAAACTGGGTTAGAATATATATATATATATATATATATATATAATATATATATATATATATATATATATATATATATATATATATATATATATATATATATATATATATATATATATATATTAGAGTGGTCCAAAAAAGTAAAATTTAGAAATTTGTTTCTCCACAAGGCTGCCCTTGTTACATCTAATATTATGAATTTTCTGACAAATTTTGAAGTTAATCTGAGAATATTTAGGGGCCGCTATGAATTATCACTTTTTGGATAAACAGCGAAAAACAGCAAATAACGAGTTAATTTTGATAATTATATACATGTTTTTTTTATATTTTTCGACAGTCAGTAACAGGAAGAAAACAATAATAAAACAACTGAAAAACTGTTAACTGGTATCTAAAAATGTCAACAGTGATAAGCATTAGTCTTGAAAATAGTCTTTCATATAAAATTCACTGTTGACATTGATACATATGAATGCAGAACGAATGCAACATTTAAAAACTGGTGATATGTAGTTTGTCAAGTCTGGGTATGCAAACTGGGTATCAACTATGCATACCAGCAGTTTACAAATGTTTTCCTGTTGGTGATCATTATTTGTCATGGCGGCTATATATGGGGTGGGGTACAGCTGGTGGTGGTACTGGACTAACTGGAGCAAGAACTGCTACTGATCTTAATTTTTTCTGATCGTTTCATTGTATTTCTGGATGAGCACAATGCCACATTCAGCGCTGTTATTGACCACCTTCATGGTTTGGACTCTTGCCTTCAACTTCTTGCAGGACTCGTCATCTTCCCATTCTTCTGGGTCCTTTGAAAGGAAAATCTCGGCCTCCTCCTTCCTGTAATACTTAGCAACTTGAAGAGGTGCATGGTTTTCTTCGTCGCAAAGTTCTCCAGTCTCCAGAAGTCAGTGACTATGGTGGCATTCACCATCCACAGAGCTGATGGAGTCTTTGCTAGCTGGAGGTTGGCTACCATAGCCCTCTTGACAATTGGGTCATCCCGACTCGAACAGTGCCAGTCCTATGAGCTGTTTGGAAAAGTACCAAAGATGACAAGACAATGCGGTGGAGGCAGTATCGGCAACAAGGCGATTCGGATACATCTTGAGCAGGTTAAGTAGCTTGGCATCATTCCATGCAGCATTCAATGCCAGTGGAGCTTCATGCCAGAATGGTCATACACAATTGGAACAAAAAAGGGAAAGCTTTGTAAGTCTACTTTTCTCTCTGATCGTCAGCGTCAGCTGGTCGAAGAAGCTCAAGGTAATCCTCCATGGGCTGTTGGTGGTTGATGGCAGTTGTGTAAAATGATATCATCTCCTCCCGTAGGCTGTGCATTTCATCACCAGATGGTGTGTAATTCAGTTGCTGTATGCATGGTCATTTCTTGTGGAATCTCTTAAATAGGCCAACCTCGGGTCCCCTAGTTGCGCCAAACAGAGCTTTCAAGACACTGAGCACTGAGAACGACCTCCATGACAATCAGTCATTAAGAGCTCATGACCCACTGCTTCTTCATTGATAACACAAGCTCCTTGATGGATAGGCCTACTTGTATTGGACAAAGTGGTGTCAAATACTAGCCCCTTTGCACCAATGCAACCACAAACAGCTCCACGATCTGGAAGGTTGACCCTCTCTAAGGCACGTGCAACCTCTGTATTAGAAACTGTGTTCCTCTAGAGATTATTTGTCTTTGAAGTAGACTTGGATGATCCAAATGCCACTACAACAGTTTGCAGGAACTAGCAGGGCCTTCACAATGCAACAAATTACATGTTCTTATTGTTCAATTCATTTGAAAACAAAGTTCTTAGCAATATACGACCAAAATTTAATCCGAAATGCGTTTATCGGATAATTGTTGAAATCGTCACTACCCTCCGCAAATTGTTGAAATCATAGCGACCCCTAAAACTACTCAGATTGATTCAATTTTTGGCATGGTTCTTCTTTATACATAGTGAAATAAGGGCAGCCTTGTGGAGAGAGTTTTTGAACACTTTGAAATTTAACCATGTGCATGTGGACCACCCTAATATATATAGTTTCTTTCATAAATTGCAATAGTAAATTTCACTTCATGAACAACGTCAGCCAAGTAAAATTGCTCAAATGTTGAATTTCAACAGATATGCATCTACTCTTAAGATCTAAATTACAACTGTCAGATAAAATCGCAAAACTGATTATATTTAACACATCTGTGCAACTGAGTAGCTTAAATTTCACACTGTTCACGTTTGCTAATTGGTGCTTCGAAAATTTGTTAACAACAATTAGCAGGCACAGTTAACTGGAAACAGTGACATGGCAGAGGGCCGAATGGTAATTAAGAAAGCACGATACATCTAGCGGATATGACCCAGAATGTGGTTTAAAAATTTTAGTCAAATAACACACAAACTGCTGTTCTTCGCACTATATCAATCCTCGATCGCTTTGCCACTGCTTGTTAGAATCCACTAATAGAAAACTAATTATTTCTAATTAATCATAAATATTAAAACTATAATGCACTTGGTGTGATATTCATTTCTGAAATCATGAAATTAGCTTGAGAAAAATCTAGAATAGAAAACCAAATTGGACCAAGACACTACACATTGCTTACCAATAACTACACATTAAATTCAAATCGGTAAAACACTAAGCTTTTCTGGTCAAAATGAATCTTCATATACAAGTCATTTTACACTACATATAGAAACATCTTAAATGACAGGGCTCGTACAGTACCGCAGTCCAGAGAAATTACAAGATTTCATTTTAACATAAAAGACATTCCTCTGTGCTCAGAAATGCATAGATTTCTGTTTGCATTTCAGAATTACTCAAAGTTACACCAGACTAAATCGCCATGAAATGAAATCACACGAAATTAATAAAAAAAAAACATGAACTAACAAAACACAAAGACATAGTTCAACAATGAACTGCAAAAACAGTGCAATAACAGCTGTGAAATGTGCAGTAATCAGTTACCACTTCCACTGACTTCGTAAATAATCCTACTTTCGATCCAATGATCGGGTGAGTTGTCCCCAATCCGAACAATTCCCGCTTGATACTTGTATTCTGCAACATGTTACTTCACGGGCAGAAGCAACGATTCTCAACTAGTTGTCATGCACCAGCTTAAATTTTCTAACTGTCAACTTGGTAGCATAATCTCATTTATTATGTACACCTCTTTTAACAACCACTCTCAGAAGCTTGGTCTTTGACTTCGAGGATTATTTTTTATATGAGTACAACAATACGAACTGTTCAAAATTTTTGCCTATTGACGTCAATGGCCTTTGACGCATAAGATGTCATTAAACTGTTGGAATCCATCCTGCATTTATCTGAAGTGTAAACGTGCTTGTACGTTGTATAGCTGAACAATGAACTGTAAAACACCAGGATTCGAACCTCAAACTGCAGAGGTAAAAGGCAGACAGTTAGCCATTACATGCCACCTTGACAGATCTCATCTTCCTATTGTAACTACCGGTAATCTACATTTGCAACAGTGTGGCCAATCTTGTTTCCAACATAAAAATTAGTCAATCTCATAGTTTGACTCCCTCTCTCTTCTGGTACTTTGCCCTGGTTATTTGGCTCATTCTCCTTTCATTTGTAATTTCTCCCACCTTTCCTTTCTTCTGGTACTATCTTTTGTAAAGGCATTCATCGAGAACTCCAATAACCAAACAACAGTCTGGCCCAGGGCCGCATTAAGACTAGTGCGGGCCCGGGTGCTGTGATGACCTATATAGCCATCAGCGCGGGCCCAATTACAAGTACAATAAAAAATTTGAATGTACTTCCGAAAATGCGGGCCCCTCAAAACTTCAGGCCCGGATGCTGCAGCACCCTTAGCACCCCCCTTAATGCGGGCCTGGTCTGGCCTCTGAATATGGTAGATTGATTCGTTTGTATGTGACCAGGGCTGTAGTTGTAAAATTAGAGGTGAGTACACGCTACCGGTTAGTTTTCATAGGCAAATTAGAGGTGAGTTACGCTACAGTATTTTGTGAGTATACGCTATAGTATTTTAATATAAATGAATATAAATATTTTGTGAGGCGAGTATACGGTCTCTAGAGGTGAGTATACGCTGTATACCCACGTATACCCTCGACTACAGCCCTGTATGTGACCGAACAGTTTCCGACATTATTACAAAGTGCTCGTACACTGAAATCGTGCAAATACAAATACTGGTTCTACAGGAATTAGCAGATTAGTTTAGAACACAGACTTTGGCAAGTTACTGATAAATGCTTACGCAATGATTATCTATTGCAGCGGGCTGAACGGTAGAATGAACAGACAGCAAAGATCATAAAGTTGAAAGACTGTTTGCCCACTGTAGCAGTTGATAGCTATCCGATTACTATGACTAAAACGAAGCAACAGGCTACCAGCGTGCCGACTACCAATTCAAAGAATGGTCCACAGTTTTCACCATAGTTTCGGGAAGTCCAGTTTTGTGAAGCCGGCATGCTTTCGAACTTCCCAGTATTGGTTGTTAAACCTGTAAGTCTCTTTGTTGCCCATCTCGGATTTTCTGTGGAAAAAATCGAAACCACTTTTTGGATGAAATATCATACGTAAACTTAATATCTAAAACACAACCATAAAGTCTGTAAAAGTCAATACTTCAACTGACTGTTTTACGTCCTCAACCTCGATGCATCTCAGACCCGGAACTCTCAACTTACCATCACTCACTCTTCAGTGACACTCCCTTGGTCTGATACTACATGTGTGCAGGAGTCTTTTCCAGCTCTCTCACTGTCACTCACCTGCAGAAGAAGTTTTTATTCCTATAGCACTACTACATCAGTTAGTCTGGTGAGGAGTGACTTTGACAGGCATTTATATAATGTTGATTAACTTAAATCCATCTAAAATACCACAGCGTGGCTAAATGGTGAGAATCTTAAGTTTCGTCATATATCTAACCACATGCGAGATGAACGGCATCAATTGGTTGTCCATATAAAATGCATCGAGTTAAGATCCCTTGCTGATGTGTAACTGCCTGGCCAGTAGTGTGCCATCCAACCTTTAAAGAAAGTTATGTATTTCTGTGTCATCCTTGTCAGGTTGCAAGCTTGTCATCCGGATATTGCCCATCCCATGCAATGCAGATGGTTCACTTTGGTCGACCCCCATGCTGGAACAGGCCTGCATGCAAAGAGTAACAAAATTCTCCGTTCTATGCCTCTATATCTTGTCAATGGTCGAAGACCATTCTGTTCAACCGTGGTTTTCTATTGTCAAGTCAGAAGCACCCATGGTGAGTTTTTGTGAAAAGGCACTATACAAATGTGCACTTAAATATTCCAAATGTTCAGAAAATTAATTATTAATTTCCTACAATACTGTTTTTACAACACTGAAAGCAACAACGATGTTTGTTCGCATATATATTTCAGGAAGTTTGTTTATGACACTAGCATGGTTCGTAAATGTCGGTCAGATGAAAGGAAACAAAACCGACGGAGACGAAACTCACGTGAACCACTTTGGCGTGTAGACGGTGTTTTCCTCTTCTCGTTCCTTCCTCATCTCCCGCTGGAGCTGTTCCAGTCTCTGCTTCTCGCTCTCCGCTTCGTTCAGCTTTCCCTCCTCCAGTAACCTGCAACAGTGGCAGCTCTAATCTTTAACCCAAAACATTTCACATTTCAATAATAGACCTATAAACCATGCTTTCGTTATCACTACTTTTATTAAAATTATTAATATTTTTATCATTAATTCTACTACTGTTACTACTCTAACTCGTTCAGATTAGATTGGATTAGAACATATGAGGTTTGTTCTACCTTTGATCTGGCCGGAATCGTGTATCTGTTGGTGGATAGAGCTGAGCCTGTTCTGAGTCAATTTCATTCAGTTCCATTGCAAACCGAGTGAATCCGTAATAGATGGAGGAGTCTGGAGGCATTGCACCTGAAATGAATATGAAACAAGCACTGCTAGTACAGTATATAACTATATAATTATCTAACAGCAATACACCAAACAATGCTAATAATGAATAAAAGGGTGTCCAATAATAATCAATGAATAGGTGTCCAATAATAATAAGCAATGAAAAGGTGTCCAATAACAATAATAAAAGGGTGTCCAATAATAAAAATCAATAAAAAGTGTCTAATAGTAATAATCAATGAAAAGGCATCCAATAAAAACAATAATCAATAAAAAAGGTGTCCAATAATAAAAATCGATGAAAAGGTGTCCAATAATAATCAACAAAAAGGTGCCCAATAATAACAAGTGCCCAATAATAACACGGTTAAGCAATAAAAAATGTCCAATAGTAATAATCAACAAAAAGGTCAAATCATAACAATAATTAATAAATGGTGTCTTGTATTTGGACAGCTTTGGTCATATTGTGTCTCAACAGAGCGATCCTTTGATCAGTGGATCAGGCTTTTGGTATCGTAAATGCAATAAAACACAATACACCTCTAGTTATCCAGAGAACTGTCATACAACTATATTATAAGCTTTCACATACACATATGCACACAGATACACACACACATACATGCATGCATACATAAAACACACACTCAGACATACATACACTTATAAATACACACACAGAAGTATACACACCTGGTCGCCAGACGCACTTGGCTGACTGGACGGCGCCAAAGTAAATTCCTTCATTCCATTTGCCGAACAGATGGTGAACGACCTTGCCTTCCTTGTTGAGCACAGAACCATAGACCTCGTGTCGATTTGTCGACCAGTAGCTACTCTGAAAAGCATCGGCAGAAGCAACAAGATACAGCCAGACTGCCACTGTAAATACAAACAATCTCACCTCCATCTCTGACAGACAGCCAAGTTTGGTGTCTTTGAGAGATTCGTTAAAAGCACTATATAGATTAATGAGCATAATATCACCATGGCAACAGTTACCTTGGCAAAGCTTGGTTACATGATGCAGAATATTGGTAAGTAACAATTCATAACAGCAAACAATTCATAGCATAATATATAGTAGTACATAAACATATTATGTTATTATCTTTCATATTACTCCTATTACTGTTATTACTCTTTCAAGAGTATTTTATGGCTTTCATTCTGTTAGGAATACCATGTGTAATACGTCATTGGAAAGTTTATTCATTCAGCTTGTTAAAAATAGCCTCATTTGACAGGTTTCCCATAGTGATTTCCATAAGTTTAAGGTTAAAAACACTGCGATTTATGTTTAGTTTCTATTAATAATAAACTTTGCATGCGTTTTTCTCGAAATTGTACTTCCAAGTAGCAAAACATTTTAAAATTCATATTTTTGGAACGAAAAAGATAGAATAATAATTTTTCAACATTTTAAACAGAAATTATCATTTATCATATTAAGCCCAAAATATACAAAATTAAATTTTTTGACAACAGCCTCCTTTGCCATGCCTACAGATTATACTATTAATAGTACATAAGCAATTCATAATATCACCACGGCAATGGTTTCCTTGGCAAGGATCATTTGCATAATGCACACTATCAGGTTACGTAAACAATTAACATCACCACGGCAACAGTTACCTTGGCAAGGGTCACTTGCATAATGCACAATACCATGTTATGTAAACAATTCATATGACCACAGCAACGGTTACCTTGGCAAAGATTGCTTGCATAATGCAAAAGACATACATATGGTAATGGTTACCTTTGCAAAGGTCAGCTTGCAGACGATGTCCAGTGTGTGGTTGGTGACGATGACCTCTCCATAGTGCTCCACCCAACGCTGACCTCCGAGAATATTGTGGACGCAAGATGTGGCTTTGTTCCATGAGTAACGCTCGTCATGCCTACATGTAAGAACAGAAATATTCATTTCAACGGCAAATACTAAAACAAATTCCAAATAATGGGTCAAGGAAAGGGTAATGCAAATTCAAGTGAGACGAGGTCTTAATGCTTTAACGACGAGAGTGTACTAAAAGCGACTGGGAAACCAATGCAGCTCGTCGTTAAAGTGTTACAGGTACAGTATTGTAATTACTAACTTTTCACATACCTCTATTCTACTCACCTCTGTCAACTTGCTTACCCACCACACCCTGATTCTGAAAACTTGTAACCGCTCTTATCCAACGGATTATAATTTCTGACTGTGTGTGATAGGCTAGTGGTTAGTGTGCAGGACTGTGGACCGAGAGGTTGATGGTTCAAATCCCCACCTGGGCGGAAATTTGTTTCAAGAATGAGCCAAAGCTAGAATAAAATGAAGTTCCTAACACTTCATACCCATGGCTGCCTCTCGGGCTATCTTAAGGGGCTGTTCTTCTTTCTCTTGAAATGATCGAATGATAACCTCATGCAATATGACAATGATACTCAAGAAGTAATTATGATTAGAGAATTGGTTCTATTTTTCTTACTTGGTGAGTTTCACATTAACGACCCCAATGGGTTCAACCTCCATCGACTTTCCCCAGAATTTCGTCTTGACCTGCATGTCTGAAAGTTAATATAACATCAGAAGCGTTTATTTTATTAATAGGAAATGATAAACCGCTAAGAATTCAAGAAATCTATGTCCTTTACACCAGTTACAAGAAAGTTACTGCGTCGTCCTACCACATTATCTGGAAGAAAACAGTATTTCGCATGTTACTACATTCCTTCAGCTTGATAGAACTTTACTGATAAAGAAGACATTTCACTTGAGATTTTCTTTAAACCAAGCATCCTATTTACAGATTAAACTAATGAAATGACGTGCAAACGTTTTGTCATTAAGGCCAACATACCTTGCCAGAAGACAAAGTTGCTTGATTCACAGAAGCAAGTGGACACAGGCGGGTGATGACTCACCTGAAGATACAATGCCATACAATACAATACAAATACAATAAAATACAAATCAAATGCAACACAGTACAGTTCAATGCAATTCATTGTCAACTCAGTGCAATAGGACACTGTAAAATTTAACATGTAGAACAGGTGTAAACTCCATTTGAAAAATGCAAATAGCTAACACAATATTTTCCCACTCTTCATGCAACTCAGAACTCTAGCAATGACTTTTGTTGAAACCGAGCGGCCTTCTGTGCAATGCAAGACTGTTCCATAAACAATGGTCAACACAGGAGAAGACATCATGAGCTCAAATTAATGTGCAGGAACACAGCCCCTGCATATCTCCACAAGAACAGAGCACAATGACTGCTCAACAGATGAGCACCTACAGTGACTTGCACAATGAAGCTCGAGACATGCAGCACTCCTCTCTGTCTCATGGACTGATCTTCTGGATATTGACCTGATTATGGCCTGGTATTGGTGTGCCATCGGTTGATGCCTTGTGCATTAGACACCGGTGCGATAGAAGTTACTGATTACAATTACAATTCCATTAAACCACAACTGATTAGTTTCCTCTTGAATTGATGCTGCATAAATTCTCAATAACAATGACAATAAACACCCACCTGTTCCGCCAGAAACTTCCACCCCTTGTCCTCCCGAATACACTCGTACGATTCCCCAAGGACGGGGTTGAAAGGCTTCTGGCCAGCGCGAGTATAGGTTGACGAGTAACCGCTCACAGCAAAGGCAGCAATCCAAACCTAGAGCAGACGATTTTCTCAAACTATATATAAAATAAATTGTTGAAATTATTCAAATCAACTTAAAAACCAGACAACTATCACATTTAGCTACATTTAAACTTAACTAAGGCTTTTTATAATCTGTCTCCTAATGTCTCATTTCATACATATTTATAAGATCCTGAAATGTTTGCAAATAGACCTAGTAGGCCAGTCGTTAAAATTCAGTATAAAGCCGTAAATATGGCCCACATGCAGGAACAAACTCCGCCACTGTTCGTACTCTGACAGTGCCAGTCCCAAGCCTGGATAAAGGAGGAGGACGACGCTAATCATCTTTGTTATGACACAGTGTCGTTAAACTGAAACTACTACATGCAGGAACTGTGCGCTCATTTCATATCAACAAACTACAACGCTTGCTCACAGTGCAAAAACTCCAACTGGAGTTGCAGAAGACCCAAGAGGTAAAGTGTGCCACAGATTCAGTGACAGTTTAATTGTATTTTAGATCTTGTTCTCCAATTTGTCAATAAAAACAACCCCTCTACTGTATTAGATTTCAGTGAAGAGAATGATTTCTAATCTCCTACCATTCTTTCGAAGGGATCGTCCAACTCCGCGCAACGATCCAACAGTTCGCTGTACTCAAGTTCCTCACACAGTCTCTGCATTTGATCACAACGCAAGAATGATAATTATTAATATTACAAAATGAGAAAGCAACAAATTTTTATACAAGCAAAAGTACACCAGATAAACATGAAACATAGCTTCCCAAGATACAGCAACATTTAAACTCCAGGCTGCTATCTACTTTGCCACTGCCGTAGAGCCAATAATGCCAGATAGTGCCAGTCCCCAGCCTGGAAAAAGGAGAGGGCAACGTCAACGGTCCTGTTGCCTTAAGATGTCAAACAATGGTATATAGAGCCTATTCAAAGCAAATCAATCGGCGGTGCTATCCTATGGTAACATAAATGATGAAAAAAGTTAATAAGTAAGAAAGCAGAGCTCAGAGAACTAAAAGTAAAACTGGCAGGCCCCGTTACCACGCATTCCCATCGATAGTTTACGAAAGTTCATGAAGTGCGCCTCAGAGTCATGACAGACAAGAAAAATAACGGAATGTTAATAAGCGATTAAATTTATCAACCTGTAATGCATTGAGGGGTTCGTTCATGGAAACAGGCATGGATATCTTGGAGAGATCCTTTCCGATATTTTTCCGCAGAAGACTCCACACTCCGACGTCCGATTCCACCTTTGGAGATGGCAGCTTAGACCTTCGCCTCAACTGGAATCGTGTGAAATGGTCGTGTAGCTCTTCCGCTAAAACACAGACAACAAATCAACAATAACAAATTGGAATCTCAACAATTCTAAATTGCTGCTCTAAAGCTATGCATAGGGCACCAACTTATTCACAAGTTTTGCGTCGTGTCTGAGATGCCAAGGAAAAGACCCACACCCAGTTGCTAGAGACACCAGAGACAGGAGGGAGAAGCAGCTAAGGTCGTTTTTGTTGACAAAAATCTCGGCAAACAATGTTATTCCAAGAAATTTTAAAAAGTGACCAGCGCATTTGATTGCTTTGATATATCTCTGAGATTAGTAAATACACTGTAAGAAAATCCAGATAAAACTACACCAAAACCTCAATACAACAAGCAGTATTATAATGCTGATCCTCATATCAACACAAAAGATCAGAATATTTTCAATTGACTTTATTAATAATATTAGGAAAATTTCTAAAACACATAAAGTAACGCCACAATGTGAATCTTAGACACAAGACCAAACCGCAGATCTTCTAGGCTGGCAAGGAACATCTTCGAGAGGTATTCAAAAGGAACAAAATAAATTATCAGAAAAGAAACTATTCATATGTTCAACAACATAAAATATGGCTGCAGTTTGAAACACTCACCTGCAGGGAGCGGTTTCATCTCCTCCTCCGCATCTGACATGTCTTCATCTTCCTCTTCTTCCTCCTGATCCTGCAAAGATAACATCAAGCTCCATCATTGCAAGTCTCCACACACATGAGATGATTTGCTTACTGAAAGCGCTTATTACGTGCGCACAATCAGCAAATCTAAATCTGAGATGTGATTAGATTAGACTAGATTCTAGCGAACTACTAACAGCGTGTTTATATGTAAGTAAGTAACTTTAAATTGATATAGTGCCTATGTGGGACATTTCAAAAGCACAATGTTAGTATTGGTTAAGACTGACAGGTTCATCCATAGGCAAGTGATTCTGAATTAGCTCGAAAAACCTCTATTCACAAGCTCACTCACACGCATAGAACCCAATAAAAAGATCCACTCCCTGTTTTGAGGAGACAACTTCGTGCTTTGTAAATTAAAAATTAATCACATCTTTCAACTCAAACACAACATACTTCTGTGTCTAGAGCATTAGATTGTGATATTTCAAAACACTAATTAGGTGTACTTATTAAAACAGAATGAACTGAATTCATAAACTTTTATTTTCATCAAAGTTCCAACTCTAACTGCCTACTTTCAGTCCATTCCATATCTAATGGAACTAAAGGCTTACTTAAACCGAATCCTAACCCTAAACCTAACCCTGCCCTGACAGACTTAATATCCTAAAACTCCTTAACTGCAAAGAAAACATTTGGTCAAGTCTGTTTCACTCACTCTCTGCAAATATTGCAATTTGATTTAAAATTCAATAGATATCTATGCATACGCAAATTATCATGTATTTTCGTGTATTCAAAATGCACAATAAATAAATTGCCCCAGTAATTCACACTCACTTGCTCACTGACTGACTCAAAATGCAATTTCACACAGTCTATTTTCTGAGAGTTTAGTCTCTTTAATAGGTGACCAAATATGCTTTCAAAATTTAATGAACTAAATAGCAAGGAAACTAAAAAATTTCTTGAAAGCAGTTGAAGAAAAGGCCAAAGCTTTGCCCACAGCCAACATGAGAAATGTATATAAATTACTAAGCAAAAAAAACAAGCCGTTGCCTTCAAGCGCTCCGTAATAAACGAACTGGATCAATCAATCATCAATCAAACTTCATATAGTGTTCCTTCAAGAATCTAACAAATTCTAAACAGCTTAGTCAGTTAATCTGTTACCTATCCTGATCACCAGAGCGAGAACAGTCTTATCATAAATACGAATCTTAAAAGTAAAAAAAACTTAAGTCTTTCCGTACTTCAGACACTTCGTCACTTGAGTTCAGTCGCTCGGCCGCATCGTAAAACTCGGTCAGACTGTCGAGGGAACCGGCCGTGGCAAAATGCATGCGCTCCTATTGAGAAACAAAACATCACCCATCACCCGACGCATGTAAAAAGCAATCAAAAACCAATCAACATTCAATCAAGAACAAGAAATGGTTTAAAGTTGTGTAGAACTCTAAAATCCAATTCTTTGGACATAAACATTTTGAAAAGCTTGCACAAAGCTGTAATACTTTTGCGGTAGCAAGACTTTGTGGAATCTTATCTTTCGAGTTGACCTTAATAACATCTCCTGTTGTGCTGTGACCTTCATAATTGTGGAAACACTCTGAAGAGAAAATGAGCAGATCCTTAAGCTAGCCTGAGAGCCAGCCATGGGTATGAATTTTAGCGACTTCGTTTTCTTAAAACCTCCGCATATGAGGGCGCTTGGACAGTCACCACCTTCCCACCTAAGTGTAATAAGGTGAGTATACTCATTATAGCCAAGTTGGCTAGGGGTGCAGAAATCAGATTTCTCCCCTGGCAGATTGAAACCCCCCTCCTCAGCCGACTGTCCAACATGCTAATGACTAGACTCCGGTGCACCTCTACTGCTAAACGTGTCTCAATATTTACCCATATACCAATAATTACCTGTATTTGTTTTATTACTTATTTCATTTTACTACTTTACTACTTATTTACACAAAAATCTTTGCAGCAAACCTTCACTTCCACCTTAAGTTTCTCCCGGCTCATCTCAAAGAATTCTCAAGAATTTTCCTTGCACTGCTATTTCGCAATGGTGACATCATATAAGTCGGAATGTATAATCAATTCATTTCCTCGCTCATTTTCTCCTCTTTCGCAAATCCACAAGAAATGCAACAGCAGAAACTTTCCAACAGACAGTCAGTAACAGATCGAACTCCCAGAAATCGACTGGAAAAGAGAAACAGAAACAGGAGAAGGAAGATAACAGCAGATTGGAAAAGCCTGATCTCTGTCCGAAATATTCACACAGCGTGATTTAGGAAGGACCCATCGCTTCACTCTTGGTCCGGTCTTTAGTCTCCTGCCTCGTCTGAGTCCTACATTTCGCTGAGGGAAAAAATCAGTTAAACGTGCTTGCAACAACTTACTATCAACCGATTTCAACAACTGTCAAACTTAGCATCATCTGTTGATATTTAGTCATTAGTTAGTGGTGCTATATAAACAAAGACAAGAGTGTAAATAAGAATAGGTTAATACGCAGTGATGGGCAATAGTTAACTAAAAAGTTGCTAACTTTTAGTTTAACTAAAATTTTTTAGTTAAGGATGAAGTTTAACTAAAATAAAATAGTTTAGTTAAAATCATAGTTTAACTAAAAAAATTTAGTTGCTAACTAAAAAGTTTAACTAAAAAAATCAGCAATATGCAACTATTTTTCCACAATGAATATTGAACACTGTTAACAAAACACATTTTAACCCTGCATGGTTTTAGCATTAGCAGCCTGTGTTTTCAAATTATACACTACTTACAGTACGCCTGTAACTGTATGCTAGAACAGTACACATTGCATAGTTTGAAGGTGAAATTATCATTGACGCTCTGCATTATTACAGTTCACTTAACCTCTGTTGTTGTGAAAATGTTTGTCGTAAAAAGTTGGAAAAAAGTTGGAAAAAGTTTAACTACTTTTTTTAGTTTAGTTAACTAATTTTCAAAATCAGTTGCTAACTTTAGTTAAACTATTTTATTTTAGTTGGAAAATAGTTTTAGTTTAACTAAGAAAAAATAGTTTAGTGCCCATCACTGTTAATACGTAATAAATTCAAAGACCTCACCTGCATGAGACTTTAACTAATTAAACAACATAATTAATGCAAATGAAACATTATTGGAAATGTTGCAATATGCAGTGCATCAAGCAATCTTCGCATCATTACAACTGTTTCGTCCATCAATAATCTGGCCAATAAATAAACCACTGGTAAGGCAGAACAAGGACAAAATTCTCGAGAAGAAACAAGGCTAAATAACTAATAACAATAAAAATAACAATTAAAAATAAATTTATAAATCAATAATGCATAAAACTCTGCAAGTGACTTCTAAATAACTGACATATGGCAATAAAGAACTTTCTAGACACTCCAAGGAAATGAGTTATCTTTTATGGCCATTACAGTTCAGTGCTTCAATATCGTTTCTCCTAAACCTTTGCACTGATGACATTAATCCTTACCAGAAAACATCCATAATCTTCAGATATTGTTTTTAATCCTACAGAACAATTTCTATTTCACTTATTAGAAAGATATTTTAAACCGAAAATACAAATTGTGTCGATAATACTGCCTTGAAATTGGTTGTACGCAGTTAGAAGGTAAACCAGTAGGTGGGACAGCAGAACCCTTCAGTTTCACCTTTCGATACCCTCAAACAACGTTCTTTTGAGGTACACTATAAAGGAATCAGCTATAGTTTGACTATTGAAAAATGTTCGATAAAGCTTAAAATCAATCAATTAAATCAAGAACGATGTAGCGCACACTTATATCTCTTGCTCTGTTAGGAATAGTTCTCCAACAAGTGGGCAAGATGGAAATAGGACAATGGAACAGAACAATGGAAACAGGACAATGGAAACAGACAATGGAAACAGAACAATTGAAACAGGACAATGGAAAGAAGACCACTGAGAAATGACTATCAAAATAGGACCACGGATGGAAATAAGACCAATGAAAAGATAAAGGATACAAGACCATGCAAAAAGACCCTGGAAAGAAGACCCTAAACGTGGCCTCTTACCTTTTCTGAAGGTGGACCACTGGCCATGTAGACGGAAGTGAGGCAAAGTGGAGAGACAATCGGTTTGAAGTCTGTCACTCCTGATTCAGTGTGAATTCGATTCAGCCTATTACGATAATCAGTATTCTGCTTCAGAGTCTGCAAAGAATAAACAAACAAAAGCAATAAGCAGAAAAACACAGTAAACAAAAGTAATAACACAAAACAAACACAAGTAAACAGAGTAGCACAAAAAAATAAACACCAGTAAAATCTCGACCCAAATTTCTACCCTGGCAGGGATTTGAGCCCCCAACCTCTTGATTGACAGAGCAGCATGCTAACCACTACACTATTGAACATCCCACCACGCCCCACATTGAACATTGTGGGGCGTGGTGGCTCAGTGGTAAGTTTGGCGCCTTGTGACCGGAGGGTTGCAGGTTCGAATCCCACTCTAGCCGCTGCGTACGGACCTTGGGCAAGTCCTTCACTCGCAATTGCTCGTGGCGCTTCGGCGTGAAAATTCCGGCACATTATCAAATGCTGTAGGCGGGAGCGCCTCTGAGTAGTAGTAGACTTTGAGAGGCGCTATAGAAATATCCGAAATTTAAAAAAAAATTTAAAATCCCCTTGACTGACAATAAATCCAAGAAACCTTATTCTCATCATCAAACTGGTCAAACCTGCAGTTCAAGAGCGTCAATGATCATCAAGTTCATTGGCCGTGAAGAGGATGCACAAGGCAGTCACTGATTGTGTAACAACTGGCTTACTGTATTTGTAATCAGTCAGTTTTATAGCGCTGGCGTATAATGAACATGGCATCCACAGATGGCACACCAAAACAATCAGGTGAATGTCCACAAAATTAGTCCAGCCTATGGTGGACAAGCACTCTGTGCTCTGGTAGTGCCAGTTCAAAGCCTGGAAAAGAAGGAGGGCGACGCTAATCATCTTAGGGAGGGCGACGTTAATCATCTTCCTCATGACACAGCATCGCTGAACGACAACAATCAACCAAAAAGGCTGTCCTTAAAGTTGAAAATTAAACAACATAAGCAACTGAGCAGAACACACAGATATGTGGAGAGAGATCCAGAGTGTAAAAGAGCGACAGACTACCTCTGTGAGTGACTGTTTGAGTGACTGTATGTAGTTAGCATTGTTGTGCACTGCGACATAATTGTCCGCTTCGAGTGCCTGCCTCAGCCGCTCCCGTTCCATCGTCAACGATCGGCAGACGGACTTCAGGCTGCTGTGAACTAGAAACAAGAATACAAAAAGTTATTCATTACGAGGTGAGCACTTGACCCGTTAGCTACACTTTGTGAATGTCCAAGTGGAGGCAATTCTTTTCCACTGGACTCCTCTTCTTTTTCTGCCTTTCTTTCTTTCTTTCTTTCTTTCTTTCTTTCTTTCTATGTCTTATTTCAATTGATTTTTCACAGTCTTATCCATAACTGGGATTTAAAATAATCTAGCGGTTGGTGTGGTGGACTCTCAACTGAGAGATCAGGGTTTCAAAGCTCCACCCGGGCAGAAATTTGTTTTTCAAGAATGCTGCTCACTTGTTCCCCCAGTCCACTAAGCTATACAATACAATACAATACAATACAATTCAATACAATACAATACAATACAATATACAACTGTATAAGATATCGCTCTCCTTCCAAAGTTCAGAAGTGCACACAACCAGACGACATAACAATTGTGCATTACGGACTTGCTCAAGAACCCTACACGGCAACTGCTTCTGGTGAGGTTCAAACCCGTACTCTCCACGTTACAGGATGAGCGCTCTAACCAATCGGCCACCCTTCCCCCACTATAAATGAGTATAATAAGTACACTGGCCATAGTGAGTACACTGACCGCACACTGTCAGTAGGAAGATGAGATGGCAAGGGAAAGGACTGGCCACCCACCCTCACACAATGAGGCTAATTAAAAATGAATTCACTAACACCTCATACCCATGGCTGCCTTCAAGGCTAGCTTAAAGGACTGCTCTGCTCCTTCTATCTGCAACTGGCAATTCATTTTAATTAGGTTCAGCCAGTCTCGCTCTTACGCGAAGAAGTGTTTTGTCGTCGATGAACTGAGAGAAAAACCGAGGGAGAGCAGCTTAAGAAAATCAATTAAGAGAAACATGATTTAACAATGACAGCAAAAATCTAGCAATTCCTTGAAACTTGAAACCTCAGAAAAGTCTTTATGGAAAACATAAAAAAAAATGAAATCTCCAGACTGTTGGGATCATTCGCCTTTGCCTTATAATCAAAAGAAAGCTTTTGCAGATGAACTGAAAGAGAGAGACAGAGAGCAGCATTGCATCACCTGCATTCCTAATAACTCCAAACAATGAAAACGAAGGACAGAATGAAACAAGGTCATTACCTTCATCCCAATACAAGGTCATTACCTTCATCCCAATACAAGGTCATTACCTTCATCCCAATACAAGGTCATTACCTTCATCCCAATACAAGGTCATTACCTTCATCCCAATACAAGGTCATTACCTTCATCCCAATACAAGGTCATTACCTTCATCCAAATACAAGGTCATTACCTTCATCCCAATACAAGGTCATTACCTTCTTCCGAATACAAGGTCATTACCTTCATCCCAATACAAGGTCATTACCTTCATCCCAATACAAGGTCATTACCTTCATCCGCTTGGCGATAGAAGAGTTCCTGGAGCAGATCGAAGTCTCTTGAATCAGATCCTCCCCCATTTTTCGTGGAAGCTCCAATTAAGACTGGTTCATCCATTGTCAACAGATTCGGGTTGGAAGTACTCATATGGATTGTCATCAGACCATCAGCCACCTAGAAAATAAAACAATAAAACAGAACACGTCTGTCAAACAATGAAACAGAACAGCTCTGTAAAACTCTTTGTCCTGCGAGTCATTGTTCAATTGTCATCGAAATACATTTACAAATGATCTTCTGACATGTTTAACACGCGATTTAATTGTTTTCTTGCTAATTCGCAGAATAAGGAAACAAATTCTCAACTGTTAATAGGCAATAATAATAAGATTAGTTTTCACCACATTACTATTTCAGCCTTCCGTTCCGACAGACAAGTTGAAGCAAAATGACAAGACACAGACAGAGACACAGAGAAGGAGAGAGACAGACAGAGACAAAACAGAGACATACAGAGGAAGACAGACAGAGAGAAAGACAGACATACATACAGACAAAGATATACAGAAAAAGAGTCAGAAAAGCAGCAGATTAGACAAACAGATACAGACACACACACACAGACAAATGGACAGAAACACACACAGACAGACATATACACACATACATACAGACACAGAAGCAGATAGACAGACAAAGACACAAAGACAGACACACATAGATATAGACAGACATACAGAAAGACAAACAGACAAACGCTCAGACACACAAACACACACAGACAGACAAACACACATACATACAGACATAGAAACAGACAGAGAGAGACACAGACAGAACTGACCGACAGGCGATCCTTGCTCTTGCGCTCCTTCTTCTGAGCCTTAACGAGCGTTGGTTTCTTGCTGCCGACGCTCGACGACTTCATCTTCTTTGAAGACGGTGAAATTGCCAGGTCCTGAAACTGACAAATCCACACAGTTGCCACCTGGTGCACAGCGAACATCAAAAGACACGGACGGCATCAATCTCGTCAACATCGCCAGTTTCCATGGCAACACATTAACCTACACACCTCCACAGAGACCCCCAAGAAGCGTGGTCTTCATGAAGCCAAAGGATCAGTTGACTTATGCACACATTTGACAGCAGTAATTCGACAACAGGAGGACACCTTTTTATGACCTCAAAACCTAACATTTGTTTAGTATATACATAATATAACTAATCTGCTTACGACATCCAATACAGACAACCATAGGAGGAGAAGGAGGAGGAGGAGAAGGAGGAGGAGGAGGAGGAGGAGAGCAGTCCCTTAAGCTAGCCCTGAGACAGCCATGGGTATGAAGTGTTAGCCACTTCGTTTTCTAACCACTACACTATCGAGCACCTCCTCACAGACAGCCATAAGATGTCGTTAAATGCTGTGACAACTACACATCATAAATACATGCTGTAAGTAAATACTCCACCACGGTAGTGTCAGTCCCTAGACCGGAAAAAGGAGGAGGGTGACATCAACGGCCCTGGCAGTCATAAGGTGTCGTTAAACACTGGAAGCTACATGCCATGGTGAAAAAGCAACAGAATCTTTCCTATCAACGTCAACAGCCTTTGATGCCATAAGATGTCGTTAAACTTTGGATTCCCCCGGTCAAGACTTGAGGGCTGAGTTTGTACCATGTGTCGTGATGTTCCACAACATCTTATGGCATCAAAGGCTGTTGACGTAAATAGTTAATACCTTGGTGGTTGATGCCTCGTGCTTTAGACCCTGGCCCTATATAAGTTATCAAGTCATAATATTCTAAACTGGTTGGTGTCATCTCCAGTAGAAATATATAATTAAATTGTTACTTAGTATTTAAGGCATACTGAAAGTACCTCCTGAACGTAAGTACTTGAGCCCGAATTTGCAGTATGTTGCAACTTCTCCAAAACTGCACTTAACTCAAACATCTTCAGCTGTACAGAATTCAGTTCTAAATTTAAGAAAATAACAATCACTCAGTTTAATTTGTAGCAGAGCTAAAATCTTTCTCCAGTCGGTAATGTAATGGTAATGGTAACTGCAAATTTATATACCGCCATTTCAAGACAGACTCATCATAGGCACTCCCACCCTAACACAATGAAACCACGATCGAACAAAATCGTCTTCTTGCGGAAAAGAAGCAAAGAGAGGTCGGGAAGCTCACGTGGAAAGGAAGCTCACGTGGAAAGGGGTTGGGCCAATAAGGGGCAAAAAATTGTCTTTCATGTAATTTAGAGCATGTGAAATTTTCTATAGTATGAGCTTCTTGAACTTTGCTCAAAACGATTACTTTACTATGTCTCTCTTCACTGAAAATGCTACGAATTGGAACGTTTCCTTTTATTTTGGTAATTTTTTGAGTAATGTGGAAAACAGATGAGATAGTAGATAGGTATTTTCATTATTTTTTTAACCCCAAGGTTAAGTGTAATCCCTCCGGAACAAAAACTTACACCAGGAACAGTTGTGGGTATCTGGAAAATCAGACCTTGCCCTCTGCAATATCAGTGGAAGTGCTGGATACAGATTGACAGGTGCTGAAAAATTAAATTGACCACACGCAACTCTCCAGAGATGGTCAAGAGGTGCTGACCAAATAATTATTATAATTATTTTTAACATTATTATTTTTTTGCCCCAAGGTACATATGATCCTTTGGGGACTTAAATACTAATTAAAAATTAGTAGTAGTATTATTAATTAGTAAAAAGGATACAGTGACGAAGATAGACTTGAAGAGACAAAGACTGAGACATAGACACAGACATCAGACAGAACTACAACACAGAGACAAAGAGAATGAACCAGACAGAGAGAGAGAGAGAGAGATA